>JAAGAY010088759.1:30971-72088 GCA_011801015.1 Ardeotis arabs | reverse complement strand
AAAAAAAAAAAAAAAAAAAAAAAAAAAGTCCAACACTACTGTGTCAGAAACTGTATTACAGCTGTATTGCTCTTTCTTAGGTGGATAAAGGGTGAAGCCTCATGAGTCCCAAGTGCCCAGCAGAAACACCTTCCAACACCAGTCTGAATCTGCCAAGCACCATGCAAACAGCCACACAGAACCTGTCATCTGTGCAACTGCCCCACATGCTTGTCTGAGATCAGGTATGTGTATTTTTGACACCAGAAACCCTTTCTCTCTATTAATCTTCTGTTCAAGGTCAGGTGCCAATTGTTACGCTTCCATCTGAGCTGCTTTCTGTCAGCCCCAATAAGAAACCCTACCGCAATCTCTCTCACTGCTCCTTTCATTTTTGCCTCCTGCTGTTGCACTGACTGTTGAGCTGGCTGAGGAAGTAAAAATGAAAGCAGTAACGTTACAAAAACCACTATGCTTCATCTGTATTTTGGAAAATGAAAATGTTTCAAAGTTTGGTGAAAGAAAGAAGAGGAGGAAAACAATCCCTCATCTTCGTTTTTCCCACTGCACTGTTAGTACAGGAGGAAAGCCACTCACCCATGCTGGAGCAGCAGTGGGCAGTGCAACACAGATTTTTCCAAGCCCATGAAACAACAGACTACTCAAATATTGTCAAATTTCAGGGTGTGACAACAGAGAAGGAATTACTATGTTTTTAAGCACCATGCACCAAGTGTACACTGCTTTAATTCATGTAAAATCCCAGCAAACAACTTACTTTCTGGCAAGCACACACACTTGCATTCCAGAAAACCCTACCTGCTCTTTGTATGTGTTGCCTTTTAAAAACAGCTTTTACTCATAAGTATGTTATTTTGCTGGGAGCACCGGTGTGAAATTCTTCATAATGTCCTTGGTATGATAAAGGAAAAAAAATCTCTGGGTGTTTTGCTCATATGTAAAAGTTAGAGCTAACAAAATTCCTCCTTAACTGCACTTTCAATTTTCATTCTTACCACTGTTTTCAGAAACATATTGGTTATACTACAGCACTGCCACTTATCACCTAGATAGATGCCTGAGTCTATTTCAAATCAGTCCCCTACCTTGTACAACGAGAAGGTTTAGCTAATAAAACGTAGTACATGGCACTTCCACTGCAGGCTCTAGATCAAATGTTACAGCACCATCCTCCTCCCCAGTGAGAAACAATGTGCTAAAAAAACCACCTATGCAGTTTCACAGGATGCATAATCTGCAGCCGAAGTATCTTCCCAGCTTGAACTTGAAGCTCAGCTCCTTTGGAAGATGGTATTGTGATCAGCGTGCTAGGAAATAGCTTAACAGTGTGTTTACGTATCAGGCAGAAGAACATCTGTCATCTAATAATGGTACCAGTAACGGGCAACTGACAGTGCATCTCATGGAAGTATTACAGAAGTTACACTCAAGATCCCATGCATCTATCGAAAAGAGCAAAATTTGTCTTAACGAATGCAATGCAATCTGGCCACTATGTCACCTGAAACAGGATTTCCTCTGCCTTTTGTTCTCCAATCTTAGAAAAAGTGTTACAATATTAGTCAAGATAGCCATATGCATAATGAAGATGGATAATGATTGATCTGCAAATGTAAAATTTTAATTTCTTGACTTTATGTTTTTTTTTCCTTGTCAAATTTTGATGCCCCATAAGCCTCTTTTCCTCTTGGAACACACTTTGAATTTTTCAATACGTTTCAATGCAATTTTTCAATAGGATTGGGACTTCTTTTGGACTTGCCTCTACATGAAAGATAGTCCACTTACGTTTTCCATTGCTTTAAAGCTACCTGAGATCAAAATTCAATAATTCTTTGGAATCATGTCTATTTCGGTAAAACTACCAAACTAAACGTGAGAATACGACCTGGCAATTCTTGCAGACTCTGAAATATCAGCAGTGCCTCACTTTCTGAGCATCGAGCTTTGCAATAATGGAAACATTTTTCTTTGCAGTGTCACAGCTCTTCTGCAGTTCCGCTTTTGCTTTGCATGACTTTATGGGAAACTGCACTGCTTCTGGGAGTACATTTGTACTGCGTGTACTCTACCTTGGGCTCTCCACTTCATAAATCAGCTCTAAATTCTTATCAAAGATGATGTCAGTTCATCTCTCACCTTTATTCCTTGGCCAAGACTCTCAAGAGAATTAATATCCAGACCTTCCTTGCAGGCCTGCAAACAGGAAATCACTTTCTGACTCTCAATTCTGCCTGGCCGGATGGTAAGACTGGCCAGGCTGCCATGGAAATACTGAGCAAATCTGGGCTTGGTGACTTCGCCTCCTGCAAGAAAGAGAATATAAAATGATTACTCATACCACTACACAAAGCATACATCTAATAATTCACTTGTTTTAACACATTTAAGGAATTTATATCCCTTTTAGCCAAGCATATTTGAGATCCCATTTATTGTGGTAAGTGGAATTGCTTTGTAGGTTGTTGGGCCGTCTTTAAGATTCTTGTCAGTGTTTTTCCGCTGTTGTACTCGGGTGTTTACAAAGCTGCAGTATGAAACATGGCTTCCCAAATCTGCGTCCAAGGAAGCACAGCATTTGCAAAACAAATTGATGACATTACTGGAGTGCTCAAACACAAATCTCAAAAAATATTTAAGGGTCACCAGTTATTTATACAGAAACTGTATTTTCAAGTTTTCTACTACAAGATCACTTGCACAGCTTTTGCCTGCCTTCTCCAAAAAACACACCACCTGAGGTTTCTAGATGTGCTACAAGTTACGGCTGTGGGTAAGCAAACTGCCACACTCTACAAACGGTTGTCTCTGAGGATATGCCGTAAATTCACAGCAGCGAAGGCAGGCCGATGCTAAAAGGCTGATGGCGCTTCCCTTACCCAAAGCAGCTCATCTGGTGCCAGATCAGGTCTCGTCGCTGTACGCTGCATTAGGCCCTCCAGCTACGCTCTGTTCAGCTGCACTCTAGGCAGCTTCAAAGGAAGACTGATCTTTAGGAGTTGTCCATAAAACGTGATTACATACTGCCTGCACCAGTGATCATAGCATCTAAATTACTCTTGGGATATTTAGTGATTTACTCATCCTCCTCTCGGAGAATATTTAGAGCTTGTCTTTCCTGCAAGTGTTAGCTATATCCCTGCATGTGAATTACTGCCTACCTTGAGCCTGAGAGGACTGAGAGCCACGCAACAGTGAAGCCATGCAGACTAATTGGATTAGCGGTTGATAAGCTGTTGTAATTGGTAGATAACTCACCTCTACAGTGTTTGTAGCTTTAGTGTCAAACGACCTGTTTCTGCCAGGCAAGCTAGCTCAAGCTGGAACTTTAACTTGACGATTTGTGTGTGGACTGGGGCTAGGATAGGGGTGAAATTTTCTTTAGGCTGATGTTGCTACCTAAAAACCATCACTTTTAGTCTGTGCCTTTTGTTGCTAATGTATTTATAGAAACATTTATTGTCCCTGCCATCTTCATTTCTCCTCAGTGCTGCTCGCTTAGTGATTTGGATAAATCCCCCCCAAATTGATCCTGTAATTCCAGTTCTTTAGCTAACATGGAGATCTGAACATGGGAGAGGATAGCAAATTAACCTAGAGTACAATGTGGATACAGAAGATAAAATGCAACATTTTCCCCCCCTCAGCAGTTAGGAATTGCTAATTAGATCTGTCCTTTCTTTTGCTTTACTCTGTCCACAACAAAGTACAAATTCTTGCTTCGTTATAAGATGTCACTCAATGAAGACTTCTAGTGAGTCATTTACAGTGATACAGTAATTGCCCATTAACCATATTAACTATAAAGAGTAGTCACTGCGCCCAAGCTCCACTTTGAAAAAATGCTGGTGTACAAGGAGGCATTACCATTTTGGAGACGTATAATTCCTGTTTAAAGTCATCTGCACAACTGCTAACATAAAAGCACGGAAAACAATACGAGTGTTTCCAGGAATAAGCTTTTAAAATGCTCTGCAAAAACAGGCACGACAAAACCAGTAAGTATCGAAGAACCGGCTGACATGCTTACTCTGTTCGCAGGACTAAGGCTGGGGTTTGTGCAGAGGTAGAGATTCATTTTGAACTGGAAGGCAGGACATGTAATCTTTGTACTGGAGAGGCTATCAACTGCTATGTAAAAAAGGTAAGTATTTCAAGAAAATAGCTGGGACTAGCTAGTCTCATGTTGTGTCAGTAGAGAAAACCTGCAAAAGTAGTCCCACGGTTATGACGGGGTGACTCAGGCTGGGACAACTGCACTAGGACAGCGGAGAGCAGAGTCTGGAGGGACACTGAGGGATGACACGGTCTGTGCCCTAGTCGCAAGGTAAGAGCTGCTGTGCTTAATTTGTTCTTGAGAATTGTCTGAGCCGAAGGAGGCGGCTCCCCAAGCAGTCCACTCCAGTGACCACTGATCCTTAGAGTTGGAAGTTTATTCCTGATAGGGTATGTGAGCTGTCAAAATATGACTGTGCCTTCCTTTTTCCTATACCAGGCTAAATAAGGCCTTTTCTTTACATCTTCTACCTAACACTGTAAGTATTATCATCCCTGTTGCGTTTCCTGGAGCTCCTGCTGTTATCTGCAGTACTAACCGTAACCTAGCATCCTTCTCACCATCGTACGTTTTACACAGGACATGCTTGTTAATCCAGGACAGCGCGAATACCAGCTTTTTCAACATGAAAAAGCACGCGCACTTAAAGAGAGAATGCTATCTCACACTTCATTAGAAAAAATAGACTGCTAAATAAGCCTTCCATAAGCACCTTTTACCAGAGTTAAAGACAAAATTATATACCTGCCAATTTTCTCCTCCAAGGTGAGCAAAAGTCATTATATCAGACTCTTATCACAGCTGCTTGTAATTGCAGCGTGTTGACATTTTGATATCCTTCTACCTCAGCATTTCCAAAGCTTCCCAGCTCAGTGGGGTACGTTAGCTTGCTGATGTGTTTCAATTGCCAGTAATTATTAGATTGCAAATGGACAAAACCCAATGCAATAAAATTGGGAAGCAAAATCCAAGACTCTTGCTAAAATTGAAGGAATGGCCTAAAGCCAATCTGCTACAATCCTGTATTCTAGCTTTGATAAAAGGGATTACTGAGAATACAGTTTGTCAATCTCAAAAAATGGAAGAAAAAAATTGTCAGAATAAATGGAAAATCCTCAGCAACTGGCTGTTTTACTTCTGTCTGTATCAATGTTTTATTCATGCTTGGTTCTACTATACTGCTGTGTTTGAATGCTGTCTTTCCTTCTGCAATCTAAGATTCTTCAAGCTTCTCAATCTCCAAGTCCTAGTCACTCTGCAATTCTTAGCTCCCAAGATTAGATGAGCACAAATATATTTAATCCAGCATGAAAATGGTAATTCTGTAGCATCTTAAAGCACAGTACATAATTGTAGCTAATGCTGATAGCAACATTTTTATAGAATATTATCCAAATTCTTCTAAATACTGAGCTTTTCAAATAGAGACCCTTTCACCCTCAGCACAATACACTTATCCCTGTGCAGCTCCACACGCAGCTCAGAGGCGCTGACTTCGCTGGGCAGGAGGAATGCTCAGTTCCAGTGTCTGAATTTGACTCACCACTGAAATCACCACAGAAAGAAACAACTGAGGAAAAGGCATAAGCTACTCCGACAGCTCTTACTGCTTTAACACTCTGAACTTAACTCTTGGTTCTGACTAAGTCTAAGCAACAATATTTTTGAGGTAATGAAGATGACCTTAATAGATTACACAAGCCTCTGGAGCAACAATTCCAAGAATAAAGTGGAGTTCCAGTGATGATGATCTTGAGGTAATCCAATTGTCCTAAATTTTTTTCTACTTCCCAATCTCATGGTGCAGGGCAAAAATAAAGTGTTCTGTAAGACCGCATCTGCCAGTTTCTATCAAGAGGTCAGGCCATCCAGTTAACCTGGACTGCCTCAGCAAGTTTTGTGGGATTTTTTGCTGTCAGACTCTTTCTGCCCTTTCTTACAACTCAGACACAGCTTACCTCCACGATATTACAGCATCAAGACCTGAGAGAACAAGAAAACCTACTCCTCAACTGTGCTATGTGCTGTGTTTCACTCAGCTCTACGTTTATTGATTATTATGGATTAATATGCTGTAAGTGCTAATTCTTGGGGGATAGTTAAGTAGTTAAGATTTCGCTGAACGATGCAACCAACAAAGGAAAACAACCACCCTGATGATAAAATTGTGCGTTGCTTTTTCCACCTGACCCAGCACACACATCCACTCCCAAAGTCTGGCAGATACAGGAGGATGGATGTTGGCTTTTTGGCATTAATTCCGTCCTCATAATGGGAAGATGGCGTCAACAGACTGTGGGAGGCATCCAGAGGAACTGTCGACTTACATAATCATTCACCGTAATGCTGTTCACTGCTTAGTCACTGTCAAAGCAGTAATCCATCACACTTCTCACTTGCTAAAATAATAACTATTTCTGGACTAGGATTCTTCTTTGTCTATGCTGCTTCTGATCTCTTCTGCCTGGAACTCTATCAAAGCAGCGCAAGTAGGGCACTAGGGGCAGAGGCACCCCTCCCACCAGAACTTTACCCAGGGTCACCTTGATGAAGTCTTTCTGAGTTACTTTCCCTTTCCGCTAAGCGTGAATGCTGCTGAAAGCGAACAAGCACAGCACATACACCGACACCAAAAGACACAGAAGAAGAAGGGTCCTGCCCTGGCCTGCTGGGCTTCCCACCAGATAAACCATTAGAGCAGGCACTTGGGTTGTAGTTCTGAGAAAGAGACAGCTGAGACATAAAACAGGCACACGATCTGCAAAAATAAAAGTGCACTCATCTAGATAACTAGAATTATCTGGGTCTACTAATGTCACATGATGTTACTTGCAGCCTAGGGGTAGGGTTAGGCAGGGGCACCTCCTACACTGGAGTCAGGCGGTTCCCTCCCAAGAACTTTATAACCCTCTGAGTGCTACGTCCCTCCTGTGTCACCCACAGCTGGTGCCTGTGCTCACTCATACCAAGCCCAGCACCACAGCACACCGGGGCAGCCTTCAGTGGGGAGTGACTGAGCTGCCAGTGAAAGCAAGGCACTGTGCTTGGCGTATTCCTAAACAGCCACCAGCACAGTTACAGTTGGTGCCTGAAATTTCAAACACAGCAGATCAAATGTAGAATTAACCTACTCAGTTTGAGATCAGTACGCTGCAGATGCCTGTCCTACCTGTAAGCAGATCAGTCAGGTCGACTCCCGTGTACACACGGAGGAAAACAAAAGCTTCCAGTACACATGTCATCGTCTTGTAAACAGCTCGAATCTCACAGACAAACAACATAGGGGGGTTACAGACTGTCACCTAGCAAACACCTTCCGACCCCAGCCCTGGGGAGGTTCTGTTAGATCTAACGTTGGAGAGTCCAGGGGAAACAGAAGATTCTCAAGGTTCAGACTTCATGGGGTTAAGGCACATTCATTAACAAAGCAGAGCCTATTTCCATGCCACCGCTTTTTGGTTTTTAAATTTCACACTGGGTTGATATAAAGTGTAACAGAAGCTGATTACCACTGAATTTCACAGTTGTATTGTTTTGACTTCAGAGACGTAAATGCTGTTTGCTTTCACTTACCAATCTCCAAAGAACAATCTTGCCTTTTTGTCAAAGCAAGTGACTTTATTGAGCTCACAGATCTTCTTTAGGCCTTTTGCCCTACCCTGATAATGAGCAAGTAATTACCAGGGCAGCCTAAGCACAACAAGGTTTTCACTGGAAATGATTAATCAAGAGAATTTCCAACTGAGATGTGATTCTTTGAAGACATTATAGACTCTGGTTATACTAAGCCAGATAATTAAGGAATGACCAATTATTTAGGGGCTGAATATACAGATTTAAGTGAATCTGGAAGCAGCAGCAAGACATTCTGGCTCTGAAGTGCTCCAGTCCAAGCCTCAAAAATTTATCCCATCTCTTTATTATGGCAGTTTAGGGAGCTGGGTTTAATGCCCTGACAAGTAGATTGGCTGTTAAGCAG
Organism: Ardeotis arabs; assembly: GCA_011801015.1. NCBI lineage: Eukaryota > Metazoa > Chordata > Aves > Otidiformes > Otididae > Ardeotis > Ardeotis arabs. The sequence continues at coordinate 64,052 of JAAGAY010088759.1, read as the reverse complement.
GATGAAACCCTAGCACAGATTTCAGGAGCAGTCCCAATTAGCGACTCGAGTTTTTATACTCCCAGAGTGACTCAGCACAAAAAAGTTTTAGTGCTTTTTTACATCATTCAGACAAAAATTACTCAGAAAATCACTCATCAAACATGACACTATTTAGTCTGCCCCTGTTCTTGGTAGATACCATAACCTGATGACCTCACAGAGGCAGCTTTAGGCTTTAAAGCATTATCTGAAATAAGGCAAGTACAAAGAACACTAAGGGCTACCTGCTCTTCAGTACGCATATGCTAATCTATCTCTGTGCAACAGGTCCATAGATCAAAAGAGTGGTTTAACTTACGGTATTTAAGATAATTTTTCTCAAGCTAAGAAGAACACTCAATAATCTGTCACAATTAAGCCAATGCATTTTTGTTATTTTTAGGGAAACTGTGGGAAATGATGATGATGATGCTAAAATGTTACAATCTTACATATCTTAGATCACAGTCCAAGCGATGTTAATGCTGCCCAAAAACTATACTCCTCCAAATAACATTCGTGTACTGGTAGAAATTCATTTAAATCATATATCAATGCTGAATGAGTGAGAGATTTGAATGCAGATCCCTCTCCAACTTTTAACTTTTACCATTCTTCTTGCTGTGAATAGTAAGTCAGTTCCCTGGCTGCAACTTTGTGATTGATACGTCAGCAAAGTGCTGACACAGAAGGTTAATAGGTTACTCCACAGAAGGACTCCACTAAAAAATTGGTCTGTGGCCTAGGTTTAGGAAAGAGGGAGATGACAGGAGAATACAACAGAAAAATAGAATATAAACCAGAAATTACTTAGAAAATAGGAATTATAATAGCCTTCTGCTATATTGATGATAACAAAGTTTGCCTGTTGACAGGCTTCTCCTAAAACCCTTCCCCTGCGCAACGTGGCCGGCAGAATTGCACTGCGAAGCTCCAGCACTCTGGAATGGGTGGCATTACTGAAATGACGACTTACAGTCACAGTAAGCTGCAATATCACCTTGTGACAAGTCATTAGCTTGTGTCACTAGTTTCCTGACATAAACAAACCATGCTGGGAGGGAAAGAGCATGAACTCCAGACCGTATATTTTCAGGGAAACCTGGAGGAAGTTTGTTTGCAGTCTGTGGTACAAGAGATGATTAGAGCACCAAATCATGTAACTTGCTCCCTTATTCTGCCTGCCTTTGCCACAGAATATTTAGCAATAAAGGTATCAGAATGGGAACCTATAGCCCTTGGTTTAATGGAAGAAACTTCTCACCCTGTAAAAGGGTCCATTTGCTATGTCCTCAGATAAACTGGATCGAAAATAGTGAACTCAGATGAGAACTTAGTAGCGTAAGCTCCTGGAAAGTGCAGCTCCAGGATAAGCTAACCTTAATTTGTTTGTACTGCTTAGAGAATGAAACAGGATTGCAAATCTAAAAGGGAGAATAAAAACAATTTTGTGGTTGATCAAGAAGTCCAATTCTATTCTCACTCTGACATAGATTTTTTTTTTTTTTTACATGACCTGAGGAAAAATCACCTACCCTCTTGATGCTGCACTTTATCCTCACAGAGTAAGGGTAATTCTGCTTCCTTGCCACAGATTTGTGTTACCTCTTTATTGTCTGGAAAGCTCTTGAGAATCTTGAGCTGGAAGGGCAAAGCTAGACTATTTTTATCGCTAGAGAAGAAGAGAATAGAAATGGGAGACGAAGTTTAGCCTAGAGGAGCTCTCTACTATCCTGATGGCCCATCCATGTCTGCTTCTAACATCCATTCAGTGAGGCAGGGGTTCAGAGATCATGCCAGGATCACACTTCCCACGTGTTCTCTTTGGTGTCTCTTGTTCTGGGAAGCACACATACAAGCTACTCAATTTTGTCCTTTAGATACCCTTGAGAAAGAGTAAGTTTGCCTCAAAAAACTTTCTGCTAACCACTGTGAGAGGAGCCTAAATCAATGAGGTAGCTCTGCCTAGATCTTCTCTTTCAGAAGCTCCCTGAAGAACGAACCAAGGCTTTTAAATTAAAAAGGAAGACTAAATGTATTATCCTAAGCAGACCCAGTTAACAGTTTAACTGAAACTACTTACAGTCAAATTATTTGTTTGATAGATCCACTTTTTCTTGAAATACATTGATTTTGAAAATTAGCATTTTGAATTGAATAGGTTGGGTTTATATATTGAATAATTACAATTTGACAGATTGTAACAGAGTGTTGAATCTTATTAACAAAGAGACTTTCCATACCACTGATTTAAAATAGTTTGAGGTGATCAAAACAGACCTATCAAAAGATAAGCTTTGCCAAAAGCAATATCTTGAAATCTTGTTTCATATAAGCATTAAAAGTTCATCTTTTTGCCTGACACGGGATAGTTTATCACAATCTTTAGCACACTAACTTAGCTAAATCTTGACATTTTCATGAGATGGAAAAATAATTTCTACTTCTGACAAGCTCCAATTCTCACACTGATAAACCAGCAATAACATAATCTTGCAGTAAATACTGACAGCAGTGATAGGTAACATTTCAGTAGTTTAAATCAGATGTTTCACCAAAAAGGAAGAAGAATCTTATCCTGAATGGGTACTCATTAAGCCATCAGATTTTCAAGACAAAGCTAAAAATGTCTGAAAACAATTGCAACTTTCTATTTGTTTAAACCTTCACGATGAGATTCAGGTGGAGGCTGAGGGGAGTGGATTCCCACCAACACTGAGACTTTTAGGAAAAAAAAAACCTTAAAGATTGTTATTAGAGAGTGACAAAAACACAATGTATGAATGAAAGAAGTTAACAGGCAGACGTAATACAAGTAATGCACAAAAATATTTATGTAGTCCTATGCAGAAGATCCTAGACATAAATACGAAGTAAGGGATTAAAATAAAATTTCTTTAAACACAGCTACGGAGAAATGCTCATTTTTCAGAACACAATGATTATTCACAGTCCCTATGGCATTTACCCATGTCTGAAAAGAACTGAATTTACTCTGTTCACAAATAACATCTGCATTTTTAAACTCTGGAACTGCGACTTTAAACTACTGCACCAAAACTACATATTAAAAAATATCAGATCAAACAAAAAGAAAATGCATGTAAATCAAATTACTTTCTGTCAACTATTCATCTCAGTAAACTACTGGCTAAACCAAAGTTCTGGTTCCTGAAGAATTTGATAGGTATTCACCACCTATTTTCAGCTAAAAAAGGAATAGCATGTCCTTAGAGTACTAATACCTCAGAGTAAAATTAAATGTATTTTTACGTATTTATAATCAATGAAAAATTCCAATATACCTAAAGATCATCTTATAGAGATGAAGCCTACACATGCAAATACCAGTTAGACAAGAATCAGTGCGTACTTGTACAAATAGATGGGATTACCATCACGCTGATTAGCTAGCTATCGTAACACTTATCTCAGTGATCAAGATACAAAACTTATCAAATCTTGTTTTTAGGAATAGTGTGGCTTTACTCTGCGTGTTGCCATAAAAGTAAAGATTGGATCTTTACCCCAAGGTGTTCATAATCTAACAGCAGGATTTGCTTCTAATATTATTTACACTGAACAGCTCTGCTATGCATAAGATGTCCAAATTTTGCAGATAACATGGAAAACGAGCAGAGATCCACTGGCAAACAAGGTAATAATAGAGAAAGTGAGTCAACATTAAAGAGTGGGGAAGAAACAAAATCCGTGTTAAAGTATTTTTTCCTCATTTATACAGTTTGCGTCACTTCATACTTTGTCTTAAGTGAAAACAAGTCACAGTGCATAAATAGAAAATCAACATGGATGGGGAACAGAGAACTTTACAAGAGCAGGTAAGAAACTGTGGCATAAGGACCAGACCAAAGGATGAGAAGAGCCGGAATATAAAGGGTAGAAAACAGGAAAAAACTAATATTTAAGAAAGGCCTATACATGTATGGCTTTTGTGGTGTGACCTTTGGTTTTATTTTACTCTCTCTTTTGCATCTTGTCTATAACAGGGTGAATTGATTAAATTAGGGGAATTAGTGGTGATATACAACCAACGTGAAGAGTGCAGAATTGGGCCATGAGTTGTGAAAGAAATTTGAGGCAGAGACTGAAAGGAGATAGGTGGAGTTCTTCATAGTAATATTTAGATAGATGTTTAAAGTTGGAGAACAAGGGAAACAATTAAAAAAAAGAGAAGACAAAAGATTGTCGTCTTCATCTTTCACACTGAATACACAAACAATATTCAACGCTTCTGATGGAAATGCAAAGCTCGTTAATGTCCCATCCTTTTTATCCTTGGACTTGATTCATTATTAACTCTGCATTTACTTCTGATTTCATACGTTAAACTTTTAGTAATTTATTTACTATATAAGTATCAAGACAAGTAAGATTCTTTTTGGTCTGAATTCATAACTGTACTGTCTACAATTTGCTGTCATATTACCTTGCCAACAAGCACCAACAGTGAGCTGCATGGCGATGTGTGAAGGGTGGATAGGCCAGTCATTGGTCACGAGGTAAGGTTCGTATGTTGTTCCATCCATGTATAAGGTAACAACAGGAAACTCGACATTCACAACGTAGTAATGCCATTCTTTATCACAAATCTGAAAGACAGAATGAAAAATATTAATTAGCACTTACTGTTGTGACTAATTTTTATGCCACATACATTGGTATTGTTGTACAATACAATGTTGTTGTACAATACAATGGTACTGTTTCCGAACTCCCGTCATTAAAAAAAAATAACATTATTGCAATTTATACATCACTAAAATTAACGACAGTGTAAAACAATGTTGATAAATACTTATGGCATACATGCAGTAGATATTTGATAAATAGAGACATCTTAAAACACACTCTTTGTAAACAAGGCATGGATAAAATAGAAAAAATCAATTTGGTATTTGCTCTGTATTTTCATATTTGTTAATAGACAATATTAGTTTCTCAATGTCTATATTGACTTTTGAGAACACAAAACTAACTGTACGTAAGAGATACCTACTTGGGGTGTATCAGCATAGTTACTGGGGATCCCTATTAGCTTCAAATTAAGAAAATATATAGCACTTAGTCACTAGATTAATGAGTTATTATCAATGATTTGATTCACTTGTCATTATCAACCTATCCAGTACTTAGACCAAAGCATCAGGATCTCCCCAGTGCTAGCAGGGCCTCTGCTGTGCTCTGTATACACGCAGATGGACAAGCAGCCTATGTGTCTACCTGATCGGGGCAGGAAACCCAAATCCTCTCCATCTTTCAGCCTTGAGCTTTTTCCCAGATAGTCGGCAAAACGAGGATCTGTATGGTTTGGCTGATATACATCAGCTTTGAGAAGCAATGGCCGCAGTTACAACATACTTTCCAGATGACAATACCAGTATCAAACCTCGTATGAACTTCTGAGCTGGACAACCAGGGATTACTGCAAGATGGTCAAATTCTGTTTTAGCTCAGAAACATATAGCTAGCTGAATCTGCCTCTGAAGGCAGCAAAATCTAGTGTGTAAATACCAATGCCTGCCCAATTTATTTTTCCTTTGCTGTAACTTTCAGATTTTAAAGTCCAAAGGACTAAATCACAGCAAATTGGTAGGATGGGTGGGCTGTTTTTAAAAATAAGGCCATAGTCACGGTCATGCTACTTTCAATTCTGTAGAGAAACTTGCTTTGATGCATTAAGAAATGGAAGTGCTTGAATGCAGATCTCCTTGCTGTTTCATAGAGGCAGGCAGAAAAGTGATGTTTAAACATAACACGCTGTCCTTGGCCAGGTTAAGTACTATCTGCTGCAGTATCTGCCCTTTGAAAGCAAAAGCTAATGTTTTGTTCCAGAAGACATTTCAACAAGAACTTAATCACTTCTATTTCAAACAGATACATTTATTACTGCAGACATCATAGCTCCACAGCAAGAGATAAATGCAGCCTTCCTTTTGTAAGCAGTAGACAGCACAAATGTTTTCTGAAGGTTAAATGAACTGAAACCAAAATTGAAAGTAAATAAATTGGAAGACTGAGAACTTCGTTGAACAAACAGCAGTCACAAATAGTATTATGCAGTCCTCCCTTTCAAGGAAAAACAGCTTGTCAGGTTTCCTGACCTGATCATTAGAATTTGATGCATCTCAGCCGCACGCGTCCGACATTTTATGTAAACCAAAATGAACAGTGTGCCTGGAGTTTGAGACACCTTGCTTGACAAAACCTACAGACATTAATGCTTGATGCTTTCAGGGAACTGTCCCAGAGTATTTTTGTTTCGCAACCCCAAACTGCATCAGCTGGGATGCCTCAAGTCCTACTAAATGAGCAAGCAATTCTCTTATTTAACCAAAGCAAGAGTACTTTAGTATAGCAAACCCAAACATTTTGGGACATCATATACACAAAGAACATGATGTGTAGCTAGTCTGATTCCCTACTGACTGACCAATAGGGCAGTCACATTCTTCAAAGAAAATGCTTTCTGGAAACACAAGATTACAGAAATTCCGTAATTCAAGACTCCAGCAACCAGACTCCAGTGCTTCCAAGAAAAATGCAGATGTCCACACTAGGCAAAGTACTTACTAACCTTTATTTTTTATGATACGTTCTGGAATGTAAGTGCAAGTGTAAACAGCTCGGTGAAGTCCTCAAACCATCACTTGTGTGTTTTTCCTTAAATTTCAACACATAAATGCATCAAATTCTATTTTAAAGCAAATTTAGGGAATTAAAATCTAAGCTTGGTGTTTCCTGAGATTTCAAAAGCACCCAACTTGGTCAAGTGTTTAACTGCATGCGATTTCAATACCGCTCAGGTACACAGACACATGTCTATTCCACCAGAGGAGCTTTAGGAATCTGTACTGGGTCCTGGTGTGAAAACAAATATTCTATGAGGAAGCAATACAATTATTATAAACTCTGGAATACGTCCCAGTCACTCAGCAGCAGGTAGTATTTCATTCCTGGCCACTTTACAGCCAGCAAAATAATGAAATAAATAATTGTGGAGTGTAATCTGTTATGCTGTCATTTAAGACACCTTCTTCACCTTCTTAACATAGAAAGCAAATTTTTTCCCTGCATGCATTCCACAGTGGCAATGGAATGTAATATGATTGCAGTGAAGCCATGAAAATAAAATTATAAAATAGACTAGTTTGGCAAATACAGAAATTTTAATCATCTCAAGAACTTTATTTTTAAAAATCTAATTTATAAAGCTATCCTAATGAGATAAAATCACAGATGAGTAAGCTTGGCTTTCAAAGACTGCTGGATGGCTAGGCTGGTCTAATTGCTCTGTCTTGTCAGTCTGCCTCTATAATGTATTAATCAAATCACAGCAAATTAACCAGCTTGAAGTCTTTCTTAGTGATGATTACAAGCCATTGCACTGGAATACGCTTTTATGGAATAGATGATAACAGACTCTATAAATCCTATGAAGGAAGTTTCCCAAGCCACTAAAGCTTTTAGCATCTTCTGATGAAGAAAGTCAGAGATTTTCCTGGTTTATATTGGAATGCTCAGGAATGGACTGAAACCAAAGTACTTTGGTCTGAGAAGCACATGATGCTTAGAAATAGACTTTGTTGATCTGCAAAATGTCTCTTTTTACAGCTTTGTACGTAAGGGCTAGGCACGCACACATGAGAACATGCACTTCACAGCTTACAGCCTTTTTTTTAGCCTCACATAGGTTAGCTGGGGCATACTCACACAAAATGGACCATTCACCTGTTTGGCCAGATCCATACAGAGAACTTGTGCTTTGAGAAGCGTCCCAGTGCCTCAGTTCAATACTGAAGAGCTACGCATATTCACAGCCCTCTGACCAGCTTCCCGAAAGCCCCTTGGGTAACGCTCAGCAGACCACTGAAGCAGACATTACTTCCATCTTTCTGGTTTGTGTGACTTTGCTGAGGAAGTGGTCTCAGAACACACTCGAACATCCACAACAAAAGCAGTAAGAAGAAGAACAGGAAGGCAAGGAAAGCTCTCTGCATACTGTAAATAGCACTATTTAGTGCAGATATGAGACACAAAACAGTTCTGTCTAAATGGCCTGAATGATTATTTTCTACAGGTTGTTTGAAGAAAACACCTTAATCCAGCTCTAAAAACCAGGTAACTCCCTCATTCTTATATTCTTCTGATACACAGCCCTCCCAGCTGTCTTTCAGATTTTGCTATATGAGGCTTAGCATTTTAACTTTTTACCTACAGCATTTAATCTATTATAGCACCTTAAATATTAATTGGTATCAAAACAGTAAATCAAATATCACTGGAGGTTTTTTTAAATTCTGGTCCTTCTCCCCCCTTTCTGTTTTGTGTTAAAATATGTTGCTAACTGTCACTAACTCTCATGCAAATTAGGCTTAATTCCAGTCTTATTAACTGATTTAAATAGTTCCACATGAGAAGAAATTATCTAGTATCTTCTGCAAAAAAAACCCAAACAAACCAACCTAAACTAGGTCAGAATATTGACTAAGTTGTGGAGGTGCTCATGCCCAAAGGTCAAAAGCCAAGGGCAATGCTAATGGGGCTAGTGCATCTCCTCAGAGAGACCCTCTGTGTGCTTGTGCTGACAGAGAGACTGACTGCTGACAGCGAGTTACGTGCTCAAAACTTGAAAATACAGTGGTTTAATTAGAGGAGTGTAGTAGTCATTGCAAATAGCTGGGCTGATGAGGCCAATCTGACCAATACTTTCATTTCTGTCACAGACTAGGTGTTTTAAATCTGCAAATACAGAGCTTAACTTTCTGAAAGTGAAGAAAAGATACACACAGAAATTGCAAAGGTGTTACAATCTCCTCCTCTCTTTTCCTTTTTATGGAAAAATTCAAAGTACGATTCCCATTAAACATTAACATTGAATGAATTAATTCACTTCTACAATTGAATTCTTATCAGCAGAAGTGACTTAAATTGAAGAAAGAAAGTGCACTGCTGTTTGTTCAACCTGACTTTACAGAATATAAATCACGCTGCCTGAACTGATGTGCATTCCGCTGGAATGTCACTCCAAGACGTACCGGCCTTTTCAAAACTGTACCTCTTTATAAGACCATGGAGCACTTCAGTAGCAGTTTTTTCTTCATTGCAGTCGAATTCTGTGTCCTCTCAATATATCTATTTTCCACTGTTTAGTAGTATTGTGATAAGTAAAACATTTAGGCCACTCTATAATCAGGACTGTCATGGAGAAGGCTATTATATTCATTTATAGCAAAATGGGATCATTAACGAAGGAAGAACCACATTCACACAGGGATTACAATAGCCAAGCAGCTAGAATACTAATGCTTACCAACAAGGTCAAGAGTACACTTAGGACTATAAATTGCATATTTTTGTAAAGTAGCATAATTGAAAATCAGTCATGTTTAGTGTGTCACCATTTCTGTACAAAAATGTCCTCTCCAATGGTTGTGCATGTCTAGAAAAATGCAGTCTAAAGAAGGTGAAGGGGGCACTGTTTCCCCTAAAAAAGTTGTAATGCACCATATCTTAATTAAGAGGTTGAAATATTATTGCACTTATTAATTAACAGTTAATGATAATAATTGTAATGATTTTATTAACAGCAACACTTTCTCTTTGGATGTACACTTACTATATTTATAAATCTGCAAGTCCTTCAGCAAGTAAAAGGTTTACCTCAAATCCTTTGTAGGGTCCAGTACAGAATACGTACAGCGCTTATACAAAAACCTTAATAATGGAATAATTCCCTCATTTGCAAGCATGCGCTAGAGCTGATGGAGGTCATCTTGTGAAAACTTTGTAAACATGCCGAGGCAACTCAGGCCGTACAGTTTTATCTCACTTCACTGAAGACGACAACAAATGCAGGGAATCTCCCTTTGACGTTATGCATAAAGGCGTGAGCATTATCCACTCAGCTGCAGCACCCAGATCAGACCTCCTGCCCTGGTCTGAAAGCAGCCACATGCCTTGTGAATGTGCTTCAAAGCATGGCACCCATTACCGCTGGTCAGAGTACAGAAGGCAGATGATATTTGGATGGGGAGAGCGATATTATTCTGAGTTTAGAAAATACCACATTTTTCTTTCCATATCCAAAATAATCCTTCCTGAAGGAGCTTTGTAAAAATTTACAAATTTAGGGATTGTTCTCTTCTACTGGTGACACTAAGTAGACACTTAAATGGTTCCAGTCTATGTTGATATATCAAAATACTTTCATTATATATTTTTGATATATTTTTACGGCACTGAGAGAAAGCACCATACTGCATACAAACAGGGAGCCCAAAGGCAACAAACTTAAAGGTTCTGAAGGACAGTTTCATTACACCTTTACCAGGGACCTAAGGACTAGAGTCAGTGTAAGAAAGCAAGCCCGAAAAAGATACTCATGTGGAAACATTTGGCAGTGGATTTCAATATTTGCAATTTTTAAAAGAAAAATGTTGCATATTTACATATACAAAATAAAACCCAAATTTCTTAAGAGTTTTAGGCAGTCTAGTCATTACGCAGAAGATTGATGAGTTCTGCATGAAGGCAATCTAAAGGTGAGGATAGAAAAGGCTTTCTCCTGTCCCACCCTGGGGTTTATAACTGTTGTCTGTGATGAATGGGAACTTTAAAGACATTGTTGAATGAGCTTTAATCTGTTACTTTAGAAACTCATTTAGTATCTTAATTGTTTTCTTATTGTCAGTTCTCATCCACAGACTTCCACAATTAAGGCATGTTAGTTTAAAAAAATAAAAGAATATACTTTTTCTTAGGGCATTGCTTTTGCTAGAACTCTGCTGCTCTCTTTTGATTTCTACTAATAAATCTCTGCCTTAAATCTCAGTGGCTGGGCTACCTGCAAAAGCTGATTAAGTGATATAGGGAAATAAGTTACACAGCTGACCTTTTCTCTCTTTTTCTCATTGTCAAGCACCTTATGATTTCTTTGTGTTTTTTTTTTTTTTAATTATCCCATCACTGCCAAGAACAAAAGATACATTGCTAAAAATGTCCTAGTGTAGACGGCAAGTCTACTACACTGGGTTACCTAGCGCACTTCTGTTTGCTAATATAACGAACAAAAATATATTTCTGCTGTGAATATGCAGGCTTTATACTAAAACAAATGGTTTTGTGAGAATCAACAGATATGCACTTCAAGTTGGCTTTGTGCTACAGTATAATCTGCCATCATATTCATTTTGGGGAAGAGCTATCAAAAATAAACAAAATTAAGATGCAAATACAGACCAATCATATTAATCCAATAATACAAATTGTTATGTCCTGCAGCATTATTTATTCTGCCTCCGTAATACGGTCAGTGTATAAGGACAGGTATTTGCCACATGTGTTGGTTTTACTTAATCTAAGCATTGCTAAAACTGAAAAGGATTGGAACAGCTGCGGCAAAGGGTCAGTATATTCTTGACCACTAAGTGGAGCTGTGCAGATTGCAGATATGTCCTGAATATCTCCACAGTCTCACCAGAAAATTTTAAATAAGGCTCTAAAATATTCATATTACGTACTGGATTTTTTTTAATAATCTCTTTGGGTTTCCCTTTTCTACAGTTATCCTTTAGCAGCTCCTTCACATGACACTTTTTTCCCTGTCTGTAAAATCAATATGCGCTGCCTCTGAAGTGGCAATACATACAGTACCTATGCAGTAATTAAGACAGGCTAGAAGAAAAATATACTGTGTATGGGGAAAAGAAGGAATCAATATACTGCCACTAGTTAAATTACCGGGTGATACATTGAAAACTGTCATCACAATCTACCAGTTCTATGTTTTTTTCCCCATAAGAATACTGTTGCACACTTAACTTCCACATACAACATGTAGTTTGAACCTTAGCCTGCACAGCCCTGCTCAAATTTTATCACAGAGTCTCTCTGAGCAAGTTCCTGAATTCTGACAGCTGGAGGTAGGCAGTGAAGGAAAAAAAAACCAAAACAAAACAAAAAAACCCAAACCAAAACACGCCACCACAATCAGATTACTTTGCTCTGGACCAGTGCTTTTATGCTTAGACTGGAGCATCACCACTCTTCTGACTGTTAGCAGTAGTGGTTGTTACACATGGAGTAACACTGTACTCCTTTGTAGGGAAGCTTTTCCATAGCTACTATCTGGTTTGTAACTTGGATGTCTCTAGTATATATGCTGATGTTATGTCAGCTCCATATACGGGGAGAGAATTTGGAAAATGAGATAAACGTTGTTCTGTATTTATGTGTTAAATTGATATATTGTACAACTACCTTTCAAAGACCTTGAATCAGCCTATCTTCTGATCCACGTGTTTTATTGCCATGTAATTCTGCAGTTGTAAAGGAATGTGTATGATCGGTCCTAGAATAACGGGGATTTAATATTGTGCAAATTAATCCCTTCCTTCTGGAATCTCAACTAAGTATCAGAACATTAACCAGAGAAGGCAGCAAAAGACATGCTTCCCTGCTCCTTATGCAACTCTGCAGCAAGTTATTGCTTCCTCATTAGACTTTTGGTGAGGAAGCTAAAAATGCAGCTTGTGTTCTCTACCTTTGGTCGCATGGATAAAAAGAAGAGGAATCTCTAGGGATTATATTACGGTGGGTGAGAGCCACAGGAATCTCATTCTCAGGGCTCTCCTGACAGCGGAGCAAGGCTGAGCTCCTAAATGAGGTACCAGTTACATGTCCGTGGAGAGACAATATGAAACCCTGACAACAATGGCCCTAAAACTCTCTCCAGATGTCACAATATTGACACCTTCTCTAGGAAGCTAAGCAAAGCAGAAGCCGTTCTCCATGGCAGTACATTTTAAAACAGAGGAACCGGAGGTAGAGGATTGGGAGGCACTTCTTTGCCCTTATAACCCCACTAATTTAAAACATAATGCAGTTTAAGGCTGATTGTTTTAAAATTATATTTTGTATTGCTTATAAAACAAGTATTTCAGTATAAGATACTGATTATAAAACTAATGGATTTTCTCCTGTACCTTGCTCAAGTAAATGCTATATGCAAATAAGTACATGTCTAATCACAGTCCTTCCAAACGGATGTTTTCAACTGTTTACTCACTGGCTAGTCTATGTTTTTTTCTTCTGCTTAATGTTTATACAATTTAGTTATTACTTTCACTTAAAAAAAACAAATGGTCACAGACTGTTTAGGAAACAACCTTAAGATTTGTTTGGTATTCTTAAGAAAATATAGGTAGAATATGCTAGTAGAATACCTTGAGTTCAGGTATTTATTATTATGCACTATGATTTATTTAACATGTCAAACAGTGAAGTGTGGATGTCCATTAAATCATTCAGAAAATTTGTTGAGGGAAGTATCACCTTTTACCTTTTTTTTTTTCTGTTGAGAAATATCCCAATACCACCAATTGGTCCAAAACTAATTCCTGAAAATATATTTATACAGTATGCTTGTCAAGTATACTTCCTTATAGCTACTGATGTTCCCATAGGAAACACCTTGTCACGTTTTATCTGAAATGCCTATTCATGCTGTAGTGACAAATAAAAGCAATCCTTTCTCTCGCTCCTCAGCCCTTTCCCCTCCGTGTACGTTCAAATGAACGTAGAAGGCAGAGCAAGCACCTAAAAGAGGTGAGTGTGTATTTAGTACCAGACTTACAGGCGTAAGGCATGTTTTGATCTTTGATCTTCCTGAGCTAAAAAGCTGAATCTCGCAGAGCTCTGTAGTGTATTTTATTTTGAGGTTGACTGACACAGTAAATTCTTTCATCTCAAGGAAGAGGGTGAACAAAGACACTGCAGTCACCCTGTGGCAACCGGGGCAAATGTTTTATTGCCGTGATTCAGTTTTATTCTGATTTGTGTATCCTCCTCAGCTTAAAAGAGCTAGGTACATAGATCTGACTCTGAGTTTTCCAAGATTTATTATCTGTTTTTGTCTAAACTACCTGCCCCACGTGCTAGAGAGAGGATGGTAATTGTAGCACTGACCTCTTTGCTAGACAGATTCTCTTCATCTCCTTTGTGCTCCTGGCATTCGACCAGGCAGAATAGATCACTCTCTTTCATCACAGCATTCTGTGCCCTCTTTTGGAATCACAATATCCACTCTATCGCTCCATCACTTAATGAAGCCAACTTTATTCCAACTACCGATGACACTTGAGTCATCTGCAAACCAACCTTGAGTATAAAAACTGAAAGCAATTAAAAAAAACCTAATAGTGAACCTCTAACCATTAACTGTCGAAAAAGAAGGGAAGGAAAAAAAAAAAAACCCAAAGACATCTCTTAGCTTCTCATTTTGCAGTCCCCTGATAAGATCTTGCATGACATTCTTCTGGCCCTTTTCCATGAGAAACCATGCTATTTTGAAATGTATCTGGCTGTTCACCTGGATAGATCCTTCTCCTGTCTGACTCTTAGAAGAGACTAGACTACTCTGTACCTTACCTAAAATACACCAAATAAACAGATAAAAAGTTCTGGCAAATATCTTACAGAAAAACATACCAATGGATGCCACTAAATGTAGAAGTAGGACTCATTTCAAATACTACTTATATAAAGGCTCATAAATACATACTTAGGCTCATAAAGCTGCATTAAAAACCCCAAATAATTTATAAAATTAATACCTACCATATTTTAAATCTCATTCACATTATTTGCTTTTAGCTATTTTGTGGTGCTAAGTCAGTAATAAAAAATACAACATACATATACAAGAACCACCAGACCCATTGCTACTCTGTATGTCCGTGCTCTACTATTACCACCATCAGCATCTCCTTCACATCAGTGAGTAATACAAGCTACAGTCTAAAATTAATTTTAACAAGTGCTTAAATAATGCTAAAACAAGAACGAGGAATGCTATCAAATAAGCCATTAGCTTCCCTTTTACCTCTTTTTAATTATTTGGAAAAGTTTTAGGTACACTTGAAAAATCAGTATTGGCACAAGAAGAATCTACTCTGTAAAATACTTGGTCAGTGGAAGCTTCTCCTACTACCAAAGCCTGATGATGATCTAGAAAAGCAATCTATGTGCTGTTTGTAAAACAAAGATTAGCACTCGATTCTTTCTAAATGGAAAGAATGCTCAATATTCTGAGATGAATGCACTACCTAATAATGAAACATGATAACATTTTTGTACATCAAGTTGAATCAATCCTTATCTAACTGATACTGAGGAACAAAAAGAATAATCAAAAGCTTAGAATAAACATAACAAGCTTAATTTTCTGCCTCCAACTTTAAAGGGCTTCTATGATTGATTTTATTTAGTTATTTGCCAGATATTGACCTGCACTATGATTTGTCAGTATAAATTTTCTGTTAAACATCTCTTTAAATTACAGAAACTACTATAAGTGTTATATATCCAAATGTCTATATACATATATATAATCACAGATTAAAAAATGCAAAGAGTTAGACTAATGTCTTCGAGAATTATTCACAAACTGAATACATTATTACCACTTAAAAAATAAGAATAACATTAAGGAAAATAAAATGAAAACCACCAGATCCTTTGACCTCCTATCTAACTGAAATAGCCCAAATATCTCATTTGTTTTGTAGTCTGAGACCTGGAATCTGATTGATATTATTTTTTAGAAGTTTTCAATTAAATTGTTGAGTTTTTACTATTAATTCTTCTATAAAGCATGAATCGTTTCATTTCCAAGAGGTACATATCACAATCATGAATACATCAATGAGAAGTGACCAAATTGATTACGGATAACATTTTCATGGACGCTGAGGCCCCAATTATGTTAGTCTTTTTTACATTCTTGCATTATTTATGTCCTTTCTAAAATGGATGTATAACCAAAATTGAAAAAAAGCGTTGGCTTGCAAGTAAATTATCTTCAAAGGTAGTTGAAATGAACTTTTGGTCTGTGAATTTATTCCCACCTCAAGACAGCATATGCAGAATTCTACTTTATCTCACTCATGAGGCTTCATCATTCATCTTTGAGTCTTATCTGCAACTTAAACCACTTGCTCTGATCTCTGGGATCTGCCTTCTGCTCAGATGATGTGTGTGATATTCTGCCTGTTGGATATGTCTGTTAAGAGATTTGCCATGAACTTATTTTTCACTCTTCGGAGGGCTCAGTAATGTGCGTGATCTGCAACTGCAGCTCTGGTCTGAAGCTAAATGAAATACACATTTAACTAGCCTCCTGAAACATGTATTGTTTGCTAGAAAACCAAGGAAATACTTTCCAGTATCCTAATAATACTTAATTTTAAAAAAGACTATGAGTGTTAATACAAAACAACCCCCCCCATCCTTTGCAATTATCTTTCAAATATTAATATACTGGGTTTTCTTTCAGTTGGCTTTCTAAAAATCCAACTGAAATAATAATACTCAAATGTTAAAGGTCACATTTAAGTCAAGCATCTTGAGTGCCTGCTGCCCCAAGGACTGAGATTTCAGGCAGCTGAGAAGCCTGACTATTCTCTTGAAGGGCATTCAATAACTCAGTATTTTTCTCTCTGAGCATAAGGAGAGGCTGCACTGAGAAAAAGGAGGTTGTCACTGTTCAAAATAGGATGATATATCCTTCCCTTGCTGTAGGTGTCTGAACAAATATAATGCTTGTTTTAGCCAGTGATTTAGATACTTTATGAAGGTGCAGAGAGTGTGATTAATGCAAACTAGACTCCAGAGACAAAGCAAACAGGCTAGTTGTGGCTTGTTTGCTTTGAGGGGCTCAGCTCTGCAAACCAGATTATGAAGAGACCTCCCCTCTCCTCCTCCTCCCTCTCACACATTCCCACCTACACGCATCACTCGCTCTGTTAGAACAAATCCCACGGGAACTGGTATCTGCTATTTTTCATTCATTAAATACATATCCAGTCTGGATACCTCAGTTCTCAGTTCCCACCTGGAAAATACCAGGATTCCTGGGCTGGTTAGTCTGCAGACAGAAGAAAGCCCACCAGAATATTCCCCCAGGCTAATGACCTCTCTGTTGCTGAAAATGGTACTGCTGGCTCTTTGAAGGCTTTCCATCACCTGGCAAATCCCTCTTCAAAGGCTCGCTATCTCTGAAGGCAGTGTTGACACTGCTTGCAAGGGTTGCTTTTAACACACCGAGCAAAGGAAGACAGATCTGACACAGGCATTAAATACCCTTTCATGATTTTCACATCTTGGAAAAGGTGATTTACTCAAAAGATATTTGCTGTGGTGAAGGTGCGCAGTGCAAATCAGAGATAAAAGAATTCCTGCTCTTACACAACTCTCACATTGCATTGAGAGGATATCTCCAGAGAATCACTTAGTGTTGTTTGTATGGGAGCCCACTACTATAATAATTGTGAATATTGCTGTAGTCTGAGACGGAGGAAGCTCTAACTGCAGAAAGACCCATAAGAAATAGACGCTCCTTCCCCATACAGATTAGTGTATTTACTTCAGTTCCAGCAGGTAATTAGGACATAATGCAAAGAAAAACAAATACTATTTTGTTTTTATTGCAGATAAAAGGTGGTAATGAGTGATATTTGGCTACCATAATAATTTCTGTGAAGTGAAGAATGGTTGCATAGCCATGCTTCTGTATTTATACTCAAAGATAAGCCAGGAAATTACACAATCCAAATATTATGCATAGTCTCTTTACTGAAATGGTAACTGCTGGACCTTTAATTACATAGCTGGCATTTTGCAGACAGGCTGATTATATGTTATATACCACACAGAGGTAATTAGGTATCAGCTATATACGTGACTTTGCCAGAGAACGTTGTTATTTAGTCAGTATATAGCTTGCTTTCAGTACTAATCACAATCACGTTCTTAGGGCTTTTATGGGAGGAAACAAGTCAGCATTGAGGGCCTGCATCCCAGAATACTTCTGGGTTGATGCTAAGGACATGAAACAAATAGAGCGTGGGAAGAAATTTTCAATATCAGTGTTGCACAAACCCTAGAAGTTTTATGGATATCATTAAAGTAATTATCTAAAAGTTCAAACATTTATTCACAGTTGAGCTGGCTGAAATTCTCCCTGTGAAGCACTGTTCTGCTGATTGGAAAATGGCTGCTGGATTACAGACGTCTTCCTGAGATAAAATTACTATTGCTAGAAATGGGACAACTGCTTCTTCAGGGGAAAAACAAAAACAAAAAAAACCCCAAAGCAAAAACAAACAAACAAAAAAAAAACCAAGAAACCACAACAAAACCACTGAAAAATATGTCTTTTTATGTTTGCCAAATTGTGGCAACAATGCTTGACATGTTTTCAAAATTGTATATCACTTTTTTAAAGAAAAAAGAGGAAAACAAAATCTGAATATTGAGGACAAAAAGTCCAATATGATCCCCTAAAGTATATTATAACAGACCCAACCCAATTCATAAGGAACAAGCGCAGATGTCCCTCTTAATATCCCTAGAACCTTTGGTAGGGTCAGAAAGTATTTTGGGATGAAAACTCTGTCCCTCACAGCAGAATCTTGAAAATAAAATATCGCTCAAAATGAAACTACACATCCGAAATATCGCTCAAAATGAAACTACACATCCGATACTACTTTTAATTTCTTCAATGCCAAAAAAAGAAATAAGGGTTTATTTATCTGCAATTTGTTCAACCTGTCAAACCTTAAAAGTTTTTCAACATTTCTGACAAAACAGTTCAAGAGCATGTAAGAAATCAGAGGATTACTTGACTTCTTGAACCTTTATGAAAAATTGTGCAGTGAATAGTTAAACAGGCTTTATTCTTTTCCTGAAAACTTCCAAGGCAAGCAACTAAAGGCTTTGCAGAAAACCCTCTCTTGTGGGACTGTACCAGCCTAAATGTGTTTCCCTAAGTTCAAGCCATTAAAAGTGGGCAAGAAAGGCATGGCTGTGTTTTAATTAGCTGGTGATTAACGTAGGTGTAGCTTTATTTCTGGGCTGACTTTTGACGCCTAAATTCCTAAACAAAACTTCTTAACATGTATGAAAATTGCAATTGAAACTTCAAATTAGAATGGCTCTTTATGTAAGCACGTGGATGGTTTAATGAAAACCACTGTAATTGCTTAAACACTTAAAGATAACTCTAAGTAAATAGTATGCCAGCTCAGGGCCGAGCGTTTCTAAAATCAAATCACAATTAGTCCACCGGAACTAGAAACTGACAGTCAAGGAAGAGAACAGTACTGCAAGGAATCCAGGGATGACACTCAGAAAGGTCTCTTACAGCAGTTATCTGAGGGAGGCAGAACGCTTCCTGCTTCCTCTGCGCACAAAGTAGTACGGTCTTCTGTTGCATACACACTAGAGTTAGATTAATAAAATCATTTTCTGTTCACTAAACTGTGATCTCAATTCACCTTCTATTTACTTTAGCTGAGCACCGGGCTATAAGTTACTCCAAGAATCTTCATTAAAGCAGCCACATTCAGTTAAATATTCAGAACACAGAAAATGAGGATGGAATTTGAAATCAGGGTCTCTGTGCTGGCCATGAAGCATGACAGCAAACCCTTACTCGGGAGTGATGTCAGCAGAGACGCCTCAGCGAGAGAGCTTGAGGCCACTTACGCGAAGACTAAAAAATGCCATGCAGGCTGTGTATCCAATTACAACACCAGCAGTAAATTACTCTGAACAAATCTGAGTCCATAGGTTAATTGGACT
This sequence comes from Ardeotis arabs, assembly GCA_011801015.1. Lineage (NCBI taxonomy): Eukaryota > Metazoa > Chordata > Aves > Otidiformes > Otididae > Ardeotis > Ardeotis arabs. The sequence continues at coordinate 44,366 of JAAGAY010088759.1, read as the reverse complement.
AAACAAATTGAAAGGGAAAAGGTTGTATTTGTAATAAAACAATCATTGTAAGATTGGAAAATAACTTAGCAACACTGACTAACTGCTTGAAAAGATGCAGTAAAATCCTTCAGTGTCTGGAATACCATTAATTGTCCATTTGGAAGAACACTAGCTCAGGGCATGGAAGATCAGCCTGCAGCTTTTCATCCATTTTGAGCAGGCTTGAGTAAATTAGGAATAGGAACTGAACTATGAGGATACTTTAGAACTGGATGGTGCGCTATAATACAACAGCAGAACTTTGTACAACAGATATGTCATAGTGATATTTCTTTTTGGAAATTTACTTGGTGATGTTGGATTTTCATGACATGCAAATACTAAAAAAAAAGTAATACTAATAAAAGTATTACAGCTATCAATAATAATACTAAAGTATGTCAGTAATTATTATTATTCAATAAAGTTGCAATTTTTAACATTAAATTTGCACTTAAAAAAGGTAGAGTTTCATTGGAAAACAATTTCTGCTAATGGAAAACTCAAGTGAGGATCCTGCTTTTGCCTGCCTAGGAAGCTTCTGTAGGGTTCATTTCCTGCTTACAAAGAATATGTGACTCTAAAGTAAAAAATGCTTTTAAGACATGAAATTATTCATAAGGATTTCCATTTTCTAGCCAGCACTATTAATACTACTAAACTATAAATGGATTCATAATTACCTGTAGCACAATCCGGGCTGAGATGCTGGTTATTGTTAGGTTTTGAAGTAATCCTGGCTCTGTCATGCTCTAGTAAAGCTCACGGATCCAAGCCCATTTTGCAGACTTCATTTCTAACTGGTGGCGTTGAATTAAAAAACTGCACAGTTATCCTGACCTTATTTTAAAGCTGCCGACATTCCCTTTACTCTTACAGTGCGTATATTTGTTTGGTAAGAAAGCAAAGGTTTAGATTCTCAGCCAGTGCAGTAGCAATTGCAATGAGAAGAAAAGGCAGATTTACACCAGCGGAGGCACTGGTCTATAAGCTTCGCAGATGCTTAAAGCAGCCCTTGGGAGTTTTTTTACTTTCTGCAGCAAATAAGCCCACTTATTTCATAATAGTTCAAAATGGCCAATAAATATAAATTCTCCTGAAAGTCTGGTGAATACAAAAAGTGTTTTTTAAATTCATGTCTTAATACAGTCAGTATCTTAAAAAAGTAGACCTCTTTGTGAAAAGCTTAATTGATCTTTCTTCAAAATCATGTAAATCATAAACATTTGGTTTACCCATCACAATTATTCCTAATATATCCCAAGAGTTCTGAAAATAAGAAAATTGGTTTTGATGATCTAGGAAGGTGGTATAGCGAGAACTGACAAATCCATACCAAAGCTAACTGTCTTCTAGTCTTAGGTGTGGAGTTGTTAATATCGTCACTTTCACATGACAAATTACTGATATAAGTTGCATTAAACCGTCAGCAAACATAATAATATATTTTAAAAGTATGAGGCATTAATTAGATAGTCACACATAACAAGGCTGGAAGGAATTTTAAGAGGATATGTAAAGTTCAGCTCTCTCTGCCAAGACTGCACCAAGAGCATCCACTACAATCTGAATAATAAATATAAGAAAACAAAATTTAATGGGTAAAATAAAAAGGGAAGATTAGTAGATCGAGTCCTAGTTCACTTTAATGCGCATTTCAGTAGCAGAGAATTTACTTTCTGTAAGCTTCAGTTTCCTAGTCTAATAACAAGTTTGATTTATGGACTGCAATGCAATAGGAAGATTTCCATTCAGTTTGCTAAGCACGGTAGACTGAGTTGACTGGAATCTTTGACCATAACGTGACCTACCATTTTATTTCATTTGCCAGAATTTCACACTATTAATATTATGCTCTTCTCAAACCATCACCTGTTCTTGAGCTGTGCAAATGACTCCCTCTTGTCATTGATTCTGCTTTGGATTTTGACCAAAACAGTTCTCTGTGTAAGACCACACTATTTCCTGCTGTCTACCAACCTCTGTGCCGTAAGAAGAGACTCCATTAACCTCAGGGAAACACATGCCCTGAGCTGTCTTTCACAAAGAGTTACCACCCTGGCAGCATAGCCAGCCGCGTGCCCTGTGGCCTAATGGACGTCAATAATCAATGATGGGCTTCGTGAAACCCTATGTGTCATATCTAGAATTCCCGTAGCGCAGTGAAAAAAAAACCAGGAACAAGGATTTTTTTTTCTTATCAGTTGCAAGAAAAAAAGTGCATTAAAAAATAAGGTATTCAGCTTTCAAATAAAAACCTTTCTATATAATATACATTCTCTGTTGCATTGTGACAACACTGCAGTGAAGCGTAAGAGTTTGCAAACTAATTTGCATGCAAGCTGTAAGCTGCTTTTGTAGCCTTGAAATTCATAATGTGTAATAGTTATTTTCACAATAAGTTTCAAAAATATGGATGGCTTAATTACAGCGCTAAATAATGAAATTGTTTAATCACACTGACAGATGAAGCACCTGAAAACCCTGATTATGTACCGTAGCTGCAGCATGTCTTTGTGCTGTCATGCTGTAACTTCAATGCGTCTTAGTAAATTAGATACCTAGTTCGTTCATGATGAAATAATTCATTATAACCCACATTTCTTGTTGCTAAATTGCATCAAGCAAGCACTTCAATTCAGTAATGCTTGGTGACTACCAGTTGGGCAGCACTGTATGTTTGGGTTTTAACTGTAGAACTAGAAAGCTGCTCAGTTATGCGTTTTTACATAATTGTTCATCACGTGCTCAAACAGGTGCATTTCTAGGCTTTGCTATTGCCAAGAGACTATACAGATGGGGAAAGGAAATCAGTGGAAAAACACCACCACACTTTCCTCCTGAACTGTGGGCATTCAGAAACCATAGCTCCAAGGCTGGAATAAACAGCTCATGTACATAGATAAACGATTTTATATTTATTGATAATACAAACTATTTATCTCCTAACCTGCATTTGGAAGGATAAAGGTGTCAGTTCTACCTTTGTGAAATGCTTCAAACATCGCTTGAATGCTCCAAAGCCGACCTGCTTTTCTTGAAAGATAAAACACCACAGAGGTGCTGGGAAATTGCCTAAGTAACAGATCTCGCTCTTCAGCAACATGTTCAAAACAAGTTGTGATTGTTTTGTACAAACTCCGGTGGCATAACTGATAAATCTGGGACAGTGTAAAATATAAATGTTAAAAATAGCCAATAAATAAGAAAACAAATGTGACTATTCACCTTCACATGCATAGCTTGATCGGGAATTTCTGTTCTAGGCTTTATATGTCTAAGGTTCCCAGAGTAGTGTAGAAACAAGGTGAGTTACCAGACACGTGAATGCAGCTTGTTTAGGCACATTAATAACTCCATATCAAGATATTCTCTGTAGAAGAAATTACCACGATTTGGGGGCCTTCCCACAGTATGCTTTAAGAGCACAATACTTCTCATTATTTCATGATGCTATAGCCAGTTTTAAATTATTTTTCATTCTATACACAATTTCTTTCCTATTCCTGCTCCCCCCTCCCCTGTCTTTGACTTGATTGAAAAATGGGTGTCTTAGGGTCTAAAGGGCTTGCTGGTTGCAGTAGTTCTAACTTCCCTCGGTAAGGAGCGTAGCTATATACGTGAAAAGCAGTTTCTTATGTAAGAGCTGAAGGGCAACACATATTGCAGCATTAGCATGATGCTTTTGTCATTTATCTCTTACTGGCTCTGTAGGAAAACACTTAACTTCTTTCTGTATTTTTATTAAAGAAGTATGCATACAGCAGTGCAGATCTGCACATCAATTTTTAAAATAAGTGATTAAGAACATAAGAAAATCTTCTATATTCAAGTTTCAATAGGGCATCATGTTGGAAAGGATGGGACTGACAGGCCTGACATCTTTTATCTCGAGATGAAATTCAGTGCACAGAGACGATGGAAACTTGTGCCGTTCTATCTCCTTCATGTACTCTTAACCCTCTAGGACTGAGAATACTGTGCACTTTCCATAAATATTCACTCATTTATTTTCTCTCTGAGCCACTCAAGAAGGCAGCCACTTAGGGTCTTCAAAACTAGATGCATACAACTAACCAATTTCTAAAAATCCAGCATATAAGAACAACTTTCACTCAAATGCTGTAATTTAACAGAAATAGCTAACTTAGCTAAGAAAAGGTGCAGCTACCAAATCCCTTTCAGTTTGCCCTCTTATCACGTACCATACATTTCTTAAAAATTCAGTTCCTGCTCTATCATGTCCTTGCACAGTTAGCTTATTTTAAAAAGTAAATGGGAATGAAGAGTTTGACTGGGCAGGACTGCTTTCTCCAGGTAGAAGACCCTACTGTGTGTGGTCAGTGAAGTGGTTAAATGCAAATGGAGGCCCTGCCTTGATCCGTCAGCATCTCTGCGCACACACAGAGACAGAACGCATCATATTCAGATTTATTTAAACTTCCTTCTCTAGTCCCTGTTATGAAGGTAATTCTTTGGGGCTTTTCCACAATGAAAAGCACTGCAGGCTTATTTTGGATTATTCAAAACATCTTAGAAAAGAAACAATAACTTTCTGCATGTTTATCTATTTTTTGCTGACTTATAATGACTCCAGATCGTGCAGTGCATTCCCTGTTTTTTAAGGGGATCAATACCAATTTTGCCTGTGGGCTGGAGCACTATTTTCAGGATGCTAACATGGGTATAAAATAGAAAATAATTTCCCATTGTGAATAAAAACAAGTACATGAAAACAATGTTCGCTCCTGGCTAAGATCCCTTCTCCCACTCAAAAAAGTGTTCCTATTCTCTTGATTTAAGGGGAGGAAAAATACCTCTTGGGTAGACTGTCCTCAGTATTATGTAATGTAATACCCACGAGGAACAAAGTGTTAAATACCTGTGCATTGTCCTATTTAATCTTATGTTTTCCACTGTCACCAAAGGCTTGAATGCCTTGGTTCATTATTCGAACTATTATTATGATATGGTTCTGTGCGGGCTGTAGAAAACAACAGTTAAAATCAACAGAAATTGAGGGAAGGGGAAATGAACAGAAATTGAAGAGAAGTCTCCAAGCGTACTTTTCAGTTGTATGGAGGTCAGAAAGCTCAGGCCCCTACCAGACCCATCCCACAGGCAGTTATTCCCTGTGTGCAAGAGGAGGCTGTACAATCTGATCATTTTCTTAAAACCAGTCACACGTCCATGAGATGAGCATATAGGCATATGAGCACCCGAACAGAAGGGAACTTGAAAATAAATCAGCACAACTTTATAAGAAAAACAAGGAAACAGTTTTTATATTTCATATGTTATTCTTAGATAGTCTGAATCTGTATTTGGCTGCCTATATCATTCACTTATCATCACATCCATGTTCCTCCCCATTTCAGACAATTAGATTAAGATTTCAGTGCCTTTTACTGACTTTGGTGCCACAACTTTTTGTAATAGGTTCTCAGGTTTAAAGAGTGTCTTAGAGTTAAGTATGCTAAAAGAAAGGATAAAAAAGTTGACAAACACATCATGATACTCAATTTAAACTTTTGCATGGGAAACTCAGAAAAAAGTCGTGATTCTGAAACAAAGGAAACACCTGCACTTCCAAGGAAATGAGAAGACATAAAAGGAAGGAACAACCTCTCATCAGGTATCTATTGCAGTTGTTTGGGAAAACCATACAGTGTTTATTACCCAGCATGCATTAGAGACACGACAGTGATCATCTTTAACATGATTCTTTCCATACTTTTTCTTCCAGATTACTCATAATGGATTCTCTCACAACTAAGACAGTTAATTTCCAAAAAGATGAAAGTGGGGGAAAAAACCCAACTATATAATTATTTTTTCCCCATGCTTCTTACAAGTAACAAGGCTACCTTCAGTTTAAAGTCTGCTACCTCTGATCATTAGCACTTTTTGCAGACATACTCATCGTGTGTGTTAGCAGTTCAATACTAAAGGCACGTATGCCCAGGGTTACGGCACTCTCAGGTCATGCATCCTCAGCACAATAAGTAAAAAAATCAGCCTAGCAAAGTCCATTAAGTTTAATGTCACAAACAGGGCTAAATACACTGAAAGTCATACTGAAAATGCAGTCTCAGGTCTACAAACTAACTAAAAGACAATCTTCCAAGAGCTGACTCGGCAGCCACTATTATGTGGAGGTTTCAGACACTGGCTCTACGTAACAGTTATGATGGCTGCACTGCATCACAAAGCTTCAGATGTGCTGCTCAGGTGTAGCCATATAAAAGGTGTGTGACTCCCTGTATTCAGCCAAGAATGGCTGAATGCCACACCCACCCACCACAGAAACGAGATCTAGAAAAATAATTAGATTTGGAACGACAATAAGCTCACATTCTTGGTCAGTGCCTTGAAAGAATGAGTAGTCTTGTGGACTAGGTAGAGCCCAATGGTGTAATAAATTTTACTACACTGCAGTAAAAATGACAAATGATGTCACTAGTTCATGCTTCACCCTATTCCAAGGTCACCAGATTTCTCTCAGCAAACACAACCTACAGATTGTTGTTGCAGTCATAAAGCCAGCTCAGCAATAAAGTACTCTGCCATGGCTGTGCTTGGTACCAACCCTTGAACTGTCTTCTAGAGCCACGTATGCAATGTCATCTACAGCATCCCATATCACAGTGCAGTGCAGATGGTGAGAAACTAAAACAGTTAGGCACAGCTTCATTCCTGTGTTTTTCTTAAAAAAAACAAGGAATCTGAGGATATGTCACTACAGAATGGACAGTTCTGAAGGTGAGATTTCCAGAGGTATTTCAGTATCTAAATATGCAAATAATCAACTGGTAGGATTTTCAGAACTGTCAAGAGCACTTAATCTACTTTTGAAAATTTAGGATATTCTGTTGTTACAGAAAAAATAGCACTTGTACTTAACTAGTTAGATACACACACCCTTAGCATATTATTTTGAAACAATGCACCCTGAAATTCATACACATTTCCCAAACCAACAGATCATCAAGAAGCAGATTTCCAAGATGAGCAGCACTTTCTGCAAGGAAACAATACTGTCAAAATAGAAATATAAAAAGTATATGTTGCTTATCAACAATATGGCTGTTTCACACAAGTTTCATGTATTGAGAGGACATTGGTCCTTTCTCATTGTAAGGATATAGAAGAGAAGCTGACTGCATTCAACTTTCAAAGTCAAAATACTTTACATAAACTGCATTATCAAACTAGGTGCTTAGTATGCAGTTTAGAAATACAAATCTGTCTTCAGCATTCAGAACAGCATCATCTGAGGTGACATCAGCTACTCATGACTTGTAATCTTCAGTATGATTTAATGTAAATTTACCCCTTTCTAGACACTGTAAGAGTTCATATCAAGTACAGCAGAAATTGATTCCGAACTATCGATTTCCGATAGAAACGAAATGCAAGTGCTACGATCATCACGTGGTTTCCTACCACATTTACCTGATACTCACTACAAAGATGGTATTTTTATACGGATTTTGAAGGTGAATTAGGAAAGTAACCATTCCTATATCTACATGTTCAGTATCATAGTTTGGACTCAGACATGAACAAACTTGCTTTGAGAAAATACTACTTGGCTGGAGTCTGTCTTCTTTCATCCAAATGATCCTTATCCTGCTTGGAATTAATAAATCTATGAAAGACAACCTTATCTCTTTAATAATAACTTCCTTGCGATACACTCTTTATAATAAGGAGACATTACATACAGCACAGCAGATGAAAGTCTGCAGATTAGATTTACAATATATTACAAATGCCTTTCTGTGTGTCAGCATACTCTTTATTGAAAAGGCTTCCATCATTTCCATTGTGCTGATAAAGCAGATTTTTAAAAATTGAAAACGTTCAGGGAACTATATGCAATGTCATATCTCTGTCCATTGCCAAAGGATATAATCCTCTACTTCCTGTTTAAAATGATTCAGTTAAAAAATCTACTGTACAAAATGACTCAACCAAGTTAACTAATTTATCTCTTTTTATGTGCATCCCAATTAGAGCCATAAGAGTTACAAGCTGCAAGACAACTGCCATAGACTTCTGACTTCCCAAAGCAGTTATGCTAGGATTTGGGTTCTTCTGTATGATTTCTAAAGGGGAAGAAGAGAAGGAAGGGTTACAGGTAAGAGAAAACCACAGGTACCTGATCCAGTTTCCAGTGGAATTCTGCAGGACGAAAGGTGTCAGCCTGATCAAAGTCTTTGCGCAACAGAAATACCAATCTGCAGTTGTGCACGTACAGGGCATAGTGGTGTCGGTTCATCTCTGAAAGGAGAGACCAGTAAGATCTGTGATCTGAATAACCATCAACACTTTTGTTTAGGTGAATGTGTCTGAAAGCAATATACATCTAAAAGACAAAAATCCACCAAATAAAAAACCCCAGAAGAACTGACTTTTCTCAATATCATGGATCATTAGGGTTCTCAGGGAAGCCACATATAGTAAGCATCTTCCTGAATTACACCATGTTACTTTAGTTTATGGAAGTGTTATTTCCAAATTAAAAAATAAAATCCAAATCAATATTTAATCTAACTACTTTAAATGAAGAGTTAGAATTTTATTTCCCCATATAAATAATAAAAAACCTCTAATTTAATTATCAACCAATTCCTGTAAAATCTATAGATGTGTTCACAAAGTTTATCCAAGAAGAGAACCAGTGCTTGAATGTAGGTATCAGTCCCCTCAATAAGCTTTCAAGTCAGCAATGCTCAGAGTGGCACTACCCAAGCTTAGTAACTTTTTTTTTCAGACCAAATTAACTGAGGAAAGATGGTAACACACTACTAACTTTGTTACGCCCTTTGCCAAACATTTTTTCAATACACAGACTCACCTGTCTTGTCAGAATTGCAGAGAATAGTCTCTTTCTCAGCTCTTAATCCTGGACTAGGTCCATGTTTCATCCACAGAGTGATGGTGAATTGATCAGTTAAATTCTTCGGGACTATTCCATCTGGGATTTTGGCACCTTGCTTTCCATCAAATTTAAAAATCATGTCATTGTTATCCATGAGAAGCCCAGCTGTCCAGTTAGTTGTTGCACTGGGAGATGGTAACAGGTCGATGGCACCTGAGGAAGCTCCTGTAAATGATATATGATGAATAACATGATGAGAGACTAAAGAAAAAGCAGTGAAGATTAATTTAATACAGGCTAGGGTTCTGATTCACACTCTTTAGATTATTTTTACCACCCAAATGGTGCTACTGACTTCACTGTCAAATCACACACATTTATATAGAACTGACCGTAGTAAGCCAGTAAGAGTTCTCTAGATTAAATATATTGCACAAAAAACCACAGAGAATATTTTCAAGTTATCTTTCTTGAAAAATTTAATTATTTTAATGGCATTTCTTCAGTAATTTCAAGAACTGCTATGACTAAAACCAAATTCTCTACATCCAATTGGGAAGCTTTACAACTTCCCACCTTGACAGCATGGAAATCTATGGTACGTGGGGATGATGTGCTGCAAAAAAAGTATTATAGTAATGATATGAAAGCATTCACATTATCAGTAACTGATTTTTTAAGACAATTCTCCAAGATTTGTTACTGTAAAATGAGGTTATTTTGAAGTGACATTAATACCAAACCTAATACCTACATGTTTAGAATTTGAGCACAAATACAAATGTATTTATTGTATAAATTGTCATTCTGGATAATACACTACATTACATTGCTTAATACACAGATGTTATCAACATGAATACATCAAACTCAATTTATCCAGACAGCACAATTTGTCAGAAACTTTCTGGGTTTTTTGTTTTGTTCTAATCCAAGCCACTGAAAAATAAAATTACTTGCACAGGACACAAGTAAAACCATAATTTTCTCAGTCAATTTCCTTTTGTCTTAATTTTTATGGTAACTTTTTAAACTTACAGACAAAATAGAAATTGCTTGCACCCCGGTGTATATCGAAGGAAATACACTTTTAAATGGGCACATGCTTGTATTAGTTAAATTACAGGCTTGAAGAAGCAGCTTTATCGCTCACTCACTCTATCTACTCTGGCCATAAAAATTTGGAAACATCTATTTTTTCCACTAGAATGTATCTGTGGGAAAACTCCCAAATGGAAGTTTCTCATATTGCTCGTTAAACTCTGATTCAGCAAGATGCTCAAGTAAACTACCTTATTTCCTCAACTTAAAGTAAGGCTTGGGTAAGAGCATTTGGGTAATCAGTACCAAGCTCTGCAGGTTCTACTTTATCTGTCCATGTTTTTATGGAGATTTATGAGTTACTTTGGAACCTCATCCTGTTAACGTGTGTTAATCCTGCCCTGAGAACAACTATCAGATTACGTGCTTGGGAGACTTAGCTGGAAGAAATCATACAGTTTCAAGCCTAATAAATCCAACCAGCATCCCAAGCTGCTCAGCCATGTACGTACACAGACAATACAAACAAGATGTATCTGGAGGCGTTCCCAGGAGAGTCTTGTCATGCTACTGGATCAGTGCCCTTCCAAAACGTAGTGACTGATGCCCTTTTCTTCTAAAATGTTTCCAGAATAATGCAGGAGCCACAGCATTAAGCACAATTTTGGACTGAGACCCCTGATGTACCCCTTGCGTATTAAAGTGCTTGTTTTCACAAGCAACCTATGGAACTGGTCCTACCTTCTCTCCTCACTCTGCATGTCTGAGCTGCAAACTTTGTGCCAGGATAAGCACACACTGATGCTGCTTGCTGAACTGGACCACACTGCTTAGCTGGAAGCTAACCATCCAAATAAAACCAAGCCCAAATTATTACTTTTCAATCAGATCAACAGCTTTCTTTGAGCCTCCTGCAAAGCCACACAGTCCACTACAATGAGAGAGAGCAGGATCTACCCTCTTAGCTGGAGCATGGCCTTGAACCTCATACTCACAATGTTTCCATAATTCAGTTTCCTGTCTGCCATATGTCAGAAGTAGCAATCCCATTATTTTCTATTTTATCTGCACTTTAGAGGGAAAGAAAACAGTACCATAGCCATCTTTCCATCATATTCTAGGCTCTTTAACTGATTTTTTTTTTTTGGCTGAGATTTATTCTGGATATGTTTTTGCAGTCCAAAGTGTGTCTTTTATAGATTCTTTAATTTTTATTACTGTCGGATGACAAGGTGAAAAAATGCTTACTAAAATGCTTTGAGGCACAACACTAATAACTCCTTGACTTTAAAATGACTCAAGTGTAATTTAATCATTTAAACTGCCCACCTTGACTGTCAAAGTGAGTGCAATCACTGGGTTACTGAAAGGCAGACACAAGCCATCAGTCATAAAAAATGAATTTGAGTGCACTGTCCTTAGCATCTGAATTCTCTAGATTTCCAACAGATAAATGAAGACATGAGCACAGGATTTATAAACTCGTTCCTTAACTAGAGAGACAATCTTGTATTTTATATGGCACAGATGAGTATTTGTCTGTGATTGCTCAGTTCTGCACTCTGCAATCATAGAATCATGGAATGGTTTGGGTGGGAAGGGACCTTTAAAGGCCATCTGGTCCAACCCCCCTGCAAGGAGCAGGGACATCTCCAACCAGATCAGGTTGCTCAGAGCCTCAACCAACCTGGCCTTGAATGTTTCCAGGGATGGGGCATCCACCACCTCTCTGGGCAACCTGGGCCAGTGTTCTACCACCCTCAGTGTAAAAAATTTCTTCCTTATGTCCAGTTTGAATTTGCCTCCCTCTATTTTAAAACCATTACCACTTGTTCTATGACAACAGGCTCTGTTAAAGAATTTCTCCCCATCTTTCCTGTAGCCCCCTTTAGGCACTGGAAGGCTGCTATAAGGTCTCCCCAGAGTCTTCTCTTCTCCAGTCTGAAAAACCCCAACTCTCTCAATCACACGATGTTTTACTGATAGAAAAAAAAAAATAATCAGAATTTCCTTCCTTTTCAAAGAATTTATTCCTCCAATCATTAGATAGAATAAAGTAATTTCTGGAATAAAACCTATTTCAGAAATAATTTAACCTGCTTTCCTAAGAGTTCTCTCCACATTAAGGATGGTAATAAATACTAAATACAAAAGTGTAAGCCAGTCCAAATGCAATTCTGATGTCAAGTTCATTGTCATTTACAACCTTTTAATCAAAGTTCCATTACAAGTTTCTATCCTACCTGTACTTCTCTATGAAGATACAGAAACCTTGAACAAAAAAATATTCTTTCAGCGTGAGAATTTCCCTCCCATTTACATATATTTTTTACATTCTATCTGTTTTCACAAGTGCTTTACATTCTGTTCCTTCACGGATGTGCTGAGTGAAAACTGGAAGTTCAGCAGTGATGTTAGACAGTACATCTGTCCAAAGGCTGCCTGCACAACTACTACAATGGCAATGACCAGACCTGCTGGAATGTTTTTGATCATTTAACTTTTCAACAGCTTAGGCCTACACATGGTGCAGACAATTAATTAAGATTGGACTAGTATTGGGAAACATCTAGTTTATTCAGGAGAAAAAGAGAAAGACTTGAAATTCTCTTTTCTACTGCTGAAGTGTCACAGACAAGCCACACTCTGCAAATTGAACCCTTTAGACTTTACACAACCTTCCTCAACTAAGGAATTTCACACCAGTAGGAGGTACCGCTTTCGGTTCTACACTTAAAGTGATAATATTGTTGGATATAGTTGCTGTTAGTGTTTTACGTCAATGTAATCATTTGGTGGTTTAGATGTTGCATGCAGTGATCTGCTCTGAATCATAGAATAGTTAGGGTTGGAAGGGACCCTCAGGGATCATCTAGTCCAATCCCCCAAAAAAATCAATGACTGTGCCATTTGTGGTTCAGGTCTGCAACAGGCATGAAGCAATGTTATTTTGGTTCCAATATGGGTTCTTGAGGAGGCAAAGGTACTTTACTTTAGCTATAACATAGTAGCATTAAAATAAACATTACATAAAATCAAGTCCTCAATAGGTCACATAGGTTTGCTAAAGCTCTCACTTTTAATGCTATTAACATTCTTGTTCCATTAAAACATGGATAAATGATGCAGGATTAAAATTATGATTCTTTCTGTATTCTTAAACTAAACCATTTCCATGTTGAAAATATTAAGATTTTATAAGAATGCTACTACTCCTACTCACCTCTACCTCACTTTACCAATCTCCACAAGTAACTGGCAATCGTAACTGCAAACTGTTTTTCCCTAGGAACAGGCTTTCCATTTTTAATAATTTAGTAACACTGGCTGAAAAATTTTGTTTACAAAATTATTTCTTAACGGTTAGCGTATTGATCTTAGTAAATCTGCAACACTGTTGTGTGATTAACAAAGCACACGTAAGTCATACAGCAGAGCACAACAAA
>JAAGAY010088759.1:750-30947 GCA_011801015.1 Ardeotis arabs | reverse complement strand
AAAAAAAAAAAAAAAAAAAAAAGAGGCTTCACGTGTGGTGATTGCTTTGCCATACACATAATCTTAAAGACACGGAAATACAGCAGTGTTCTCAAGTATTTAATCTATATTTCAAAATTAATTTGTATCTTGTAGAGTAAGTTACCAAAAAGTAGGAAAAGGGAAGAAAATTAGGAAACCTTTCTCCATCAGGATACCTCTTTTCTGAAATTCATGTTATTTTAAGCAAATATTTTTGCTTAAATGATTGCCCCAAATGTTCCTTTACTTTTTGTTTGTTTTTACTCCGGCACAGTACTTAGCAGCGGACAGAAAGCTGAGTCAGGAAGACGAAAACACAAGATGGAGGTTCAATTCTCATAAAATCCTATAGCCTTCCTATGACAGCAAACCTATACCTGAAATCTCACTATACTGTCACATCAGTACTAGTATCAGAGGGAAGAAAGTGAGAAAGAGGTAGAATGAGGAAAGAGAGGGAAGAGGAGCAGGAAAGAAAAAAAAATTAAAGTAGGGAGAAGGTACGAAAAAGAGTGAAAACAAATGTAAAAGAATGGAGCACCAATCAATTATCACCTCTCCCTTCATTTTCATTGCTACAATCCAAAATGAACCAGCTGAGCTAAATCCATGTATTGCAATGCTTACAAATCACAAGGAACTGTGCTTCATCTGGAAAAATATTATTATTGTATCAACTGAAAGCCATATGCATACCACATAATTTCTGCAGAGATTTTTCTGAGTATGTTTCACGATCACAGCCCTTTCCAATGTAATTCGTCTGTAATTCAATGGTGGTACGTATCAAGGAAACTGGTCCATCACACGTTTCTAGATGAATGCTGGGAAACAAAGGCATGCTGCCAGAACCGGGCTTGTATTCAATCCGTTTGTTCCAGTCTGGAAAAATAACAACAACAACAAGATCCAAGAGCGATTACAAAAGGGAAGGGAGTTAGATAATTTAAAATTATATCTTGTTCTCAAGGTCACCATCTAAGACAGAAATAAAAGTTTTTCAACTTGGCATCAGTAAGTTACTGTCCTAAAAAACCTGAGTTTTGTCCTTCTTTGTAAGATAGTGTCAGGCTCAATTACGTAATACTACTGCTGCTGGGGTCACACAAGCATGGGGTACACACATATCCTGACAAGAAGTGCTAATTGGTGTCAGTCTGCCTCTCCAAGCCCTGTGTCCCTGTGACAGACTACAAGCAAGCTCTACGGGGGTGAGGCTGTCAGCTGCACTGAATTTGGTCAGGTTTCATGGTTTTGTGATACAGAACAAGTATCTCCAAGGATCAGCTTATATACGCCAGTCTCACTGGACTATGACCAAAAGATAATATAACACATCTGTAGTGCCACATCTTGTCTTCAAATGTCTTATTAATTTTGTGAAGTACTAATGACAGAAAGCTACAGCTGAAAGGACTACTCGCGCTTCCAGCCAGATCTGAATAATCTGTGGTTTTGCTTATGCAGATGTCTCACAGCATTTAAACTATCACCTGCCTCAGGCAGCCACCTGGACACACCATACATGCCACTACGCTTCTCAACTGAAGCATTTGATTTTTAAATCCAATTAATTATAGCATTTCCAACCTGCTTCAGAGAAAACCCAAACAAGCAGCATTAATTAAAAACGTGTATGTCAGCTATCTTTACAGTTCATATTTTCATAGAATCATATAATGGTTCGGGTTGGAAGGGACCTTCAAAGATCATCCAGTTCCACTCCCTCTGCCATAGGCAGCGACACCTTCCACTAGACCAAGTCACTTAAAGCCCCATCCAGCCTGGCCTGTGTCGTAGTTCAGCCCCAACTGGGACCAGACTATGCAGTCTCTCTCTCACTCCCCCACCCTCCGAGAGAACAGGGGGAGATGATATAAGAAAAAAAGGCTCAAGGTTTGAGATAAGGACAGGGAGAAATCCTTAAAGTTACTGTTACAGGTAACACAGATTTGACTTGGGGAAAACTATTCATTTATTATTAAAACCAAAGCAAGATAATGAGACAGAGAACAAGATAACTTCCCCCCACCCCTCCCCTCTTCCCGAGCTTAACATTATCTCTGCTACCTTCCTCACCCTGGCTCCCCCCAAGCAGCACAGGGGGGAAGAGGGAATGGGGGTTATGGTCAGCTCATCACACATTGCTTTACGCTGCTCCCTCCTCCTCAGGGGAAGAACTCCTCACATTCCTCCTCTGCTCCAGCATGGGGTCCCTCCCATGGGCTACAGTCCTTCGTGAACTGCTCCAGCGTGGGTCCTTTTCCATGGGATGCAGTCCCTCAGGAACCGGCTGCCCCAGCACAGGCTTCCCACAGGGCCACAGCCTCCTTCAGGCATCCACCTTCCCCAGTGTGGGGTCCTTCACGGGCTGCAGGTGAATCTCTGCTCCTCCGTGGACCTCCATGGGCTGCAGGGGGACAACCTGCTCCACCATGGTCATCACCACAGGCTGCAGGGGAATCTTGGTCAGGAGCAGCATTACTGCTCCCCCTCCTTCTGAACTGACCTGGGCGTCTGCAGCTGTTTCTCTCACAAGAAAAGTTCTTCACAACAGGCTGGCAGACACCTCTCAGGATCTTTTCACATCATCCATCTCCTCTCCACTTCTTGCAGCCGGGCCGGGCTGAGTTGGGCCCAGTCGGACGCCTGGCAAGACGCCAGAGGGTGAGGCCTGCAAGGCCCATGAAGCCTGCGCCTCCGCACCTCTGCCCCCACTCAGCTTCTTCAAATCTTCTCTTCTCCTTTTTTTTTTTTCTGTTTTCCCCTTCTTAAATACGTTATCGCAGAGGCATTATCACGGGACATTCTGCTACCAATCGGCTCGGCCCTGGCCAGCAGCAGGCCCGCCCTAGGCCTGGCCGAGTCCACTGAACAAAGGGGAGCAACTTCCAGCAGTTTCCTACAGAAGCTGCCACCTTAGGCCCTCCCTCACCAAACAAAACCACAACAAACTGTTAATCCAAATGATAATCATGTAGCATTTTGTTCTCAAGAGGAAGTTCAGACTTCATGGAACATTCTGAAAGTATGTTTAGTATCTGTTTTTACTAAAATCTTTAAGACCTGAACATCACTGACTAAAATGACAACTATGACTACTTTATTGCCTGTGCACACATCAGCTTGGTTACTATTTTAGTAGTAATTTTCAGGTAATAATATTCAGCCCATTCATTCCATATTAAGTTAGATTTATTCTGCAGTATTGCATAATTTGTCTGCAATTGTAAACTTAAACAGTTCCCTTGGAATTTCAAGTATCATTACAATTACGTCATTACAATAACAGATTTCTGTTCCCTATCCATTCCAGAAATTGGAGGTTAACATTTTTCCAAGCGAACAAGGGCAGCAAATTATTTCAGATAGTTAAGGTAAAAATAATTTGCTGTTTTGTATGCAAGCTAGTAATATATGAACTATTGATCTTTACAGTGTCTTATTCACCAGTTAAAACATTATATTTCTCTACCCCAAAGGAAAAATAAAGAGTCTCATATGTATCTAAAACATTTCTGACTATCTCAGCAGCTTTCAGCCACATTTTCATTTCTCAGCTATATCAAATTAACTGGCCTTCACGCAAAATACTCATTAGTATATGTGAGATGTGACTGAATTAACAACACTAACATACCTGCAGCGGCACACTCACCTCCAGTTATATGAAGAACGTCTTATAAAACCCACGCTATATAAAATGCCTCTACTAACAAAGAAAAATAATGGAAGACCTCTGTTTCTGCCACATGAATGTCTCTTGGATTGGAAGAGGTGTTTCATTTCACAGTATTACCCTTTCAATGTGGCAAAACCGGTAATTTGTACCCAGAGAACCCTGAATGTTCTAAATCACCCACATTTATCTCAGCTGTAAATTGTAAAACACCAACCAGACTTGAACTACTGTCTTTGTACCGTGGTTCCCTGCAGAGTCATAGACCAATCTTCATCCTAAATCCCACTAGCACTTCTGTCACTGACTTAGTGCAGATTTAAGGCACCCTCCAAGGAGTCACTCTCTGTGCAGAAGGCATGCCCAGGCAGGCGTGAGGCAATACTGGCATGACAGAATCCTGGGATAGCAGGACAGTCAGACAAGTATTTTTTTTAATTAAACATTTTCTTCTCTATTAATTTGAAAACCTGAAACAATCTAGAATAAATAAAAATATCAGTATATACAAAGCATTTCAAGCAAGATGAGAAATGTCTCTGTAGTTTTGTCAAAAGTACACTTATTTTCATGATTTATGAAAGTCTCCGTATCCCAAAAGCCGCAGCCAGGCAGTTCTTCATGCTGACCAATGATACTTGGAAGAGCGGTGCCACTGTGCTCACAAAACTGCAATTTTCTTTCAACACCGTGAATTTACTAGAAAGTGCACATTTTGCTAGAATATCATATGCTGCAAACACCTCAATAAATACCTGCTGTACAGTTAGGCATTCTCCATGCGCATAAGATCAACGGCTATAAGACATTTCCAAAATGTACACACTTTGGTACTTGAATTTATACTTTGAACTAAAGGATTTTTTTTTTTAGTGAAATGAACACAAGGTAATAGTTCCTGCATATTGTCTCTTGGGCAGCATTCTCACTAGATCTACAGACTTGTAAATTGCGCCAACCTAAAAATATATATATGTGTATATATATACTTTTTTTTTCCAAAGGATTTTAATTTCCCATTTGGAAAAAAAACCAAAACCCCAAGACACACAAAGCAATCACCCTGTGTGTCACTCCCCTGTTTCCTGATTAGCCTTCCTCAAAACTTCTGAAAAAGGAAAATTTTTACTTGCAAAAAACGAAATCTCAGCCTTGCAACAGACCTTTCAAGAAATTCTGAATGTTGTTTCTTGACATAGATTACAGGTAAACTAAACTGAGTTAACATCATTATTTTAATTTTAAAGTATATAATTAACGTTAAAAATGGATCATCTGCTATGCCTTGTCATCTCAAAAGAAAAGACAGAAAAAAGACTGGCAGTGCACATATGCCTGGCCCTTTCTTAAATGCCCTTGTTTCTGTGAAGATGCTGAACTACTTAAAATAACCAGGTCTGTTCATGTTGTCTAAGCAGTCTCCCATTTGTGGAATTGATCATTTTACAAAGGAGCAAATTTGGTAGGATGTCCCCTACTTACCCGGCCACAAACCAGCTAGTAAGCATCAGCAGAATGCTACTTTCAGGATCCATCAATGTCACTGTGTGCTGCCCAGAATATAATTTTCTAAAAACAATTTGCTAAGTTTTACGGGGTCAAGCAGTCACCACTAACAGAAAAAAATGCTTTTTCTTTTGGGAATCAAGTATGGAGCTTTACAATGGTTGCCACAACTCCTACCACTGCCAGCAGACACCTATTGCGCTAGGGAAGTTTGGTAGAAATTATGCCAAAAATGAAACAAGAAACAGCTAGGATCATGCTTATTGTGTTTAATAACACCCACAAATACCATAAATAACACACATAAATATAATTTAGGATTTTTCATTAAGTTATTTTTCTCCTCCTATTTTTAAATAAACATATATATGTGTATAATATACATCTGGACATACATATACATACATATGTAAATACATACGTAAAATAAGAATTTTTTTAAACAACACTTCAAAATAATGTTTAAAGTCTTGCTAATTTTTTTTTTAAGGGAGAAAGGAGTGTTTCTCATCCAGCATCGCTCATCACATAACTAAAAAAAACCACCCTAATAAACATTTCTAGCTTTGACAGCTAACCTACAAGCTAGTCACAGACAAATGATGGGACTGCTAAATCTGATGCCACATACAAATTTAAGCATGTTAAATATAATGAGTGATTTGCTAAGAAAATGATAGTTGAAAGTCTGACCCCGTTAAACTCTGTCCATATCAAAGAGAAGACTCAAACCAACTTCCAAAGCCCTGCTAAGGCACCATGGTTTGCTAAGAGATTTGAATGCAGATCTCGGAAGCATCCAGAAACATCCATATACATTGTATTTTCTGCAGCACACTGATAGTTTATAAAAACCAACAAAAAAGAGACAGACAGAAATTTGGACTACTCCAGGACAGCGGTGAAGTCTGCTGTTGCAGGAGTCAGTGAACCACAGTGGAATAGCAGTTGGGCCTGAACTAGTGACACTCAATACTCCGCCAGGTGATGAAACTCCAAGCCCTAACGGTGCCTAATTATGCAAAATAAACATGTAAGAACCTAAAAAACAGGAGACAGCAGCATAGGTTAAACTATTATTTGTTGTGAGATTGTATTTGAACAATAATACATATTTCCTGAAGCAAACTGGGTGTCAGAGCCCCAAGTACACTACTAGGCCATAATGAGCCTCCATAAGCCTCACCTAGGGCCCCCATTCACACCCAGGGCCAGGAGCTCTACTGAAGCTCAGTCCCAGCACTCCAGTCCTGGCCTGTGATGCTGTAAGGAGCTTTGGTCTCCAGCTCAGCTGCAGCTCCAGCCATACGGTCCCTTTATCCAGAGTCAACCCATTGAGTGGTTTCCTGGCTTGACAGCCTAGCCTTATCACTATGGACCTGCCCAGTGATCAATGACCTGATCCTAACTCTCATCCACGGACTTTCCTGGGACCTGCCTTCTCACCATGAACATGCCAGAGAGTCTGGGCTCTTGGCCTCTGGGTCTGCCCTGCTCACCTCAGTTGGGTGAGGGGGTGGCCCTGGTGAGGAAGGCTCTGCCAGCTCTGTTATTACAATTGACTCCTGGCTTGCCTTCCTTTAGGATGTAGCCCTGCTCTTACTGCTCCTTGACACCAGGTTCAGATATGGTTAGAGACTTCTGATGTTTTCAGACAGACAAACTAGCACCAAAAAATGTCATTATGGGAAGAGGCAGCTTCCTAGTTACCCTGGAGAGAAAGGGCTGTGACTAGTGTTTGGGTCCCGGTATTCCAAGGGATTTCGAGGAGTAGGTAAAGGGCTTCTCAAATTCCAAAATACAGACTCTGAAACACCACATAGACTAGTTACTGAAATCAATTGAGTTGAAGATGTCAAAACTTGTGTGGAAGATTTGCAATTTTTAAGCCCATGGTGCAAGAATATGTGGAAGTTTTTATATGCAGAGGAAGAAACCATAGGGAAAAGATTCAAACCTAACTGGATATCCTGTAGTGCTTTAACTTTTGAGCAGAGGAAATGTTAATGGAACCACCAGCTGTCAGCTACATCTTGGAGATAAAAAAATTTTCAGTGAAATAATATTTGCCCCAGTGAAGCTCATTGAGATCTTGCAGTGAAAATTTAAAAGGGAAAGACTTTTTTTTTTGTAGTTGTAAATGTTTGTTTTGTAGTTGTGTTTCGTTTGTAGCTGTAAATGTTTTGTAGTTTTGTAAATATAGAAAGGTGAACAAAGGAGTGAACTTCCACAGAAGTGTATGGAAATAAGAATCTAGTCAAACAGGTCTAAAACGAATGCTTTCTTGCATCAGTTAAGATAGAAAAGACAGGCTTTTTCAATTGTAACTTATATACAGAACTGCCTAAAGAGAGGGCAATAATGGGTTACTTGGAAAATGTAAAGTTTATGGTACACAGGGAAGTAACTAGCAAAGATCCCCGTGAATCTGCCTGGGATTGTTATTGGATATATCTATTAATGGTCTTGGCACAAAACCAGGACTGTGTTAATTACGTCTGTTAGTGACAAAACTGGATGGCAATTCTACATTGGAAGTCAATATAGAAGGAGTATATCCCAAGCAGAGAACAAGATGACCTTGAGAACTGGTGTTATAGAAATATTGCTTCATAGTAATCACTGAAAAATGCTACACGGAAAAAGAGCTGGTTATTAAGTCAATAACAGCACATCCGTGTCCATGTCCATACCAGTCTGATATAACCAGGCAAAAGAAAGGTAGTCTGGGAATATGTAAAGCACTGTGTTTCCAGTAAGAGGCTATGGTAAAAAGAAACATGTGAAAACACCTTATCTGGAGGGTTCAGGAAAGATCTATTCAGCTGTAATACATACACAGAATTTGCTGAGAAAAGGACAGCCTATCTTAAAAATTAGATCGAAACAAGCATGACTGCTTTCTCTAAATATGTCTAGTAGTCAAACAAAAGAAAAATAACGCTGAAACAAATAACAAATGAGTACAAGCTTATGTACACTTTGAGCTCAAAAATCAAAAGTACTCAATTTCAATTAATTTTCAAATATCTGAAATGGGTATTTAAAGAGCAGGTGTTCTGCTAAAATGGTGCCATTTAAGTTAATAGCTGAATGTAAGCATTTAATTATAATTATCTTGTTTTAAGGATGTATGGCTGCTGCACACACAGCAGCTCCAAGACTAGACTCCAAAGGCTCCCTGCTTTGCAATAAATTTCATTTTTAAAAATACAGCTGAATATCTTATAGCTAAGACAATATAAGCATTGCATTTTAAACTGCTCAGTATGTGCACAAGAAGAATAGAAATTGAGTTATATTTATTGCAGAAAATAGATGAGCCTTTAAAATTGTTGCTGAAGACTAGAAATATTATTTTCATAAGCAAGGTTTCTGTACTTGACCACCCTCCTCCAAATAACCAATTGCTTTAGTAATCATATTCCTCCTTGTTAAAAGCACCGACAACTCAAAAGCCAAGGCAGTTTTGGTTTTTGTCTGTAATTGGATATTACTAGAAAGCCCACATGAATACCATTCTAAAATCACAGAGCATCTACTGCAAATAGCATCTGTGAAGTATGTTGACTCAGAAGTGATCTAAGATCACTCTGCTGCTAAAAGAGAAGGTCCTGCCCTTCTCTGAACAAAAGAAAGATTATATTTCAGCAGGAAATGTGAGCTGATCTGACCTGTACACAGCCTCTGAATGACTATTCAACATTAAAGAGGGGGTGAGAATGTGCCTTTTGGTGGTAGCAAAGCCCTAGGTCATCTTAGTGAGACCTACCAGCCTTAAAAAAGAAGTAACATGCAATATCTTCCATACATTAACTACTCTTATTAAAAATATTTGGAGTCTATTAGGTAAACAACAAAAAAACCACTTTTATTTCAAAACTATTTTTAAGCAAATACTAAGTGGAAAGTAATTTAATTTCTAAGGAACATATTTTCTTTTTAAAGATGAATTTTTAAGGACCTTCTACTTTATATTGTTACCTCAGGTAATTAGGCTAAGTGTATATATGGGTTCATAGGACTTGAAGGTAAGTTTAGAAAATCGTTTCAAACTACCAAAACACTTCAGGCTGGATGTGATGAAATCCTGTTTTCTAATCAGAATCCTAATTTTCTTTTCAATTAGAGGTTAGTCAGCATTGCTATGCAAGGACCATATTAAATTTGGCAGAAAAAAAAATTTAAGTCCTCTTTGGTCAGAGGAGACAAGGTGACTTTTAATTTTTGGACTGTTGTCTTTGCTACATACTTATCTATCCAAGAAACACATTCAGCCTTCCCTATTTGTTTCAGAAAAGACAGTGTCGTCTGATACTTGATTGGGGCATTCAGTTGACTGGTTTAGAAGAGCTTTTTTGTTTCTTGCCTTAACAACCATTTCCTGTGAGAAATCGATTCTAGGGAATAATTTGACTTTTGGTTTATTTGTCAATAGTTGAGCAGACCTCTACCAGTCTCAAAACATATTTTAAGTTTTTGAGGACATGATTCTGCCCTTCATTTTTTGAGGCTAAACTCTTTTATCCCCATGTAATATATCATTCACCAGAGAGCTTGGTACAGGAATAACTGTTTTCAACTTTCTGCTATCTTGCATCTTTCAGCACATCGTTTGATAGTTTATTTAAATCTGTTATCCCACTAGGGGGGACAGCAACTTCTTTAGTTTTATGAAGACTGTTCCTATAAGTAGCAGAAACCAGAAAAGACAATATTATGGTACCATAAATGAGCCACAGGAAACATGGTCTAGATTACAGGTATTTTACTCTTCCTTATTCCACCTCATGTTTTTTAATGAAAATACTATATGGATATTTAATACTGTGTAGCCACAAGTCTGCCTACTCTGCTTGGAATAAGGCAGAAGTAACTTCACAGAAATCAGTATTTGTGACATTACAACTACTGCAGCGAAAAGAACTGCACTGGAAGTGAACCTACAGGAAGTGTAGTGCCTGCTCTGTGTCCGTAGAACTGAAACAAAGGCAGAGCCCTGGAGGAACAGACAGAACCCCAAGGAATGTGCTGAAGAGAACAGGGTTTTTCTTAGTATGGAAACCCAGTAATTCTGTTTAAAAAAAAGAAATTAAACAAAAAAGAGAAATAACTTCAGCTGCAAATTTACCCATTATGGTGTCAGAAACGCTGTCATCTAGCTTTTCTTCATAACGTAGTCCCTTTCTTGCCTGGCAGTAAGTGATCACTCCATTGTTCGAAAAAAATGGAAATTAACACAAAGATTGCATGAAGAGAATTTGTAGCATAGCTGTAGAAGTTAGTTAACAAAACTCACTAATAAGAATTTCCTATTAAATAGCTGATCAGGAACTAATTCTTCTCATCGATTCACATTTTTAGCTTGCTTAGGGTACGAATAACATTTCAGAGTAGTCTGCTCAGAACAGTTTGATGTCAGTTTGGGTTAAGTTTGGTTCTAAAGGAGCCTCTTACTAGAGCGGAGGTCTCTTGTTTGGTGAAGATGTCTGTGTGGGAATGCTTGCTGATTGTATATTAATGTCCATCTTCAAAGAGCAGAGAAGTGGCTCCTAGATTTAATGAAGACTTAAATGCTATTAGCCCAAGGGAATATTGTTTAAAGGCTAGTACCTTGGCTTGTTGAGTCTTATTTGTTCTGCAATACATGTCAGTCACGTAGAGTCAGCCTCTAGAAACAGGAATAATTTTGTACATTGTTTTATGTACAATTTTATTCTTCCCTGTCCCACCCCTGCACAATGGAGGTTATTACAAGGGCATCTGCATTGAAATATATTACACTGAAATTTTTAACACTGAATATGCATTAGACTACTACAATCTCTATTCAAGAAAGAAGTGTGCAATATTTCCATATACTAAAGCCAGTAACTTTTAACAACTAACTACCAATACCATAAATTGAAATTCCAAGTATTTCTTTGTTCAAGCTAACACTGAAGAACGAGAAAAAAAAATAATACATTGTATTTTGGCAGCTTCTGTATTATAACCAAAGGTTCAGACTATTCATCTCTTCTGTAAAGAAAAACATTATTGTACCTCCCTTAGTCATGCAATCTTTTCAAATATATCATTATTTCAAAGAAGATGGAGCATACCTGCTGGCTGCCTCTTTGTGGGGAGGTCAGAGTGACAGACACAGGGAAGAAAGAACACTATAAATATCCTCCATTCCCAGTCTCCAGATTTCTTCTTTAAATACTGAAAATACTAAGTTTTGCTTATTCGATTTTTTTTTTCCCTAGCAACAGTAAATTTTTACAGATACTGGCTCAAAGTGGAAAACAATATCACCTATATGATTATCTTCACCTTTAAAAAACAAGTAGTCATTAAAAAAAAATCTCATTAAGAGAAATGCAGACATTTATGTAAGTATTATGTTGCAGCTCGTTTTCAAATTATAATTATTGACTTAGTAACTAAGAACTAAAGTTGTATCTAACCAACGGTTTAGCTAAAGACCTGATATCCTGAGCAGGCAACCACTGTCCACTTGCACTTTGTGCCATTTGACCTGGAGACATGCCAGTGAAGTGAAGCAATCACCCGTTTGACAGATTGAGGTACAAAGGTACAATTCCACATGGATCACAGGGAATATACTAGAGTAGAACGTATTGAGCTATTTCATATTTTTACCTTGCCTGTGATAAAGACCCATCAGAAAACTTTATTAGATCAGAAGGGAGAAAGAATGTTTGTGCCAAATTCCCACAAAAATAAACAACAAGCCCAAATTCAAGCATAATGAATGCTGTCAAAGCATATCCTTTCCTATTGAGATGCTTTAGACAAGCTGCTTTAAACTTTCTTATGTATTGTGTTCTTTTTTTAAGAGCTATTGCTTAATATATGCTGTTTTGTCTATTTTCTCACCATCACACTAAAAATATTAAGCTGGCAACCTCTCATGTTAAATACTTGGTGTTAAACATACCATCAGCCACATACAACTCTGACTTGAAACAGAGAATGACTTCTACTTTAAGCATATTGTCATGCTTAAAATAACAACAGCTGAATTCCAACTTTTCATTTAAAAGTTAAATACCTTGTAAACACCTCACATAACCTAAAATGAACAAAGCATCAACAGAAAACCCCCAAATCAAACCTTATTTGAGGTTGTTTCTATTACTTTTATTGGCTACCTGGTGTCTCTACTTTCCTGTCGGGAAATGACCAGCAATGACCACCTGTCCTGTAATTGATGCTTAAACTATGAAATAAGTATGGCAACACTGGACAATATAAACACTCCATTAGTAAGGCATCTTTGCAAATATTAATCAATCAATAAAATACCTAAATGGAAATAATATAGAAATTAAAAATAAATCAACAATTACACCCATCTTGATACAAATTCCAAGCTAGAATTTCAGTATTTAATTTATCAGAAATTACTCCATAAAATGGAAACAGAACATTTCTACAGTGTAAAGAGATCATATTTGTTTTACAGAATAAATCATATGGGGTTTGAACAATAAGATCAGTTAGAAAATGTGAAAATAGTTCATAGGTATTCTATGTTTTTAAATAAAAATGCTCTTCAAAATACTCGGGTGGGTGGTGAACTGGTACATCCCTGAAACTTTAAAATGTGGTTCTGCTCTAAGTGAGGACTGTGAAAATGGCATAATCATATTGCACACTTATTTAATTAGAGGATCCTCTAGAGCAGCACTTCTCATTTTACAAAGAAAACCTTCTTTCCTTGTAAATGTCAGCCTGCAAATTTACCTTCAAGTACAACAGTGAAACTGATTGTTTCCTTCTTTAGAAATTACAATTACGAAGGTCAGGTTAGTCCTGAACCACATCCACATAACGTGGTTATGTCCAGTTGGTTTGTCCCTAATCCAGCCTGCATTTTCATCTGAATTCCTTATAATTTGTGGCATATCTATCTTCCTAGTACATTGCGAGCTGGGTTTTTCTCCACTTTAGACAGAGCAGACTGTAGATCCTTACAACCTTTTTAGAAAATCAATTCCTGCAGAAATGTCTCAATATGAAGATACAGTAATCAGGATTAAAAAATGCATTTCACTCCCACTGCCGGTTAAGCGTGCCTTGAGTCATGCATGCATGCACATGAAAGCCAATTCTGTACCTGGAACAAGATAATCTGAACAATTCTGGCACACATGGGAAAAGTATCTTGTCATGGTGGCTTCAAAAGTTTTATGTAAAGGAGTGGTAGGAGAAAGGCAAATCAGAAGCATTTTTTTAACCTTTCAGTATATTCAGACTGAATTATAAAACAGCTTATTAGAATATCAATTTGTCTTTTTTTCTTTTTCCCTAATCTGTTCTTTGTTCTGACTAGAAAGAAACACAGCAAACGTAAACAAGTAGGGGGTTATTATCCACTTTTTTTTTAACAGGCTTGGAGTGAAGTAAGCATAAGGAATAGCAAGTTTTCTATACCACTGCAATAAGCACCCTAGTTTCCTTACTCTGAAGTGGAAGGAAACTATCAAAGAAAAGAGGTTTAAACAAAAAAAATAAAATATATAAAATATTAAATCTTACCTTGCCAGCCTGGTTTGCATACCGGTTTGACATTAACTCGTACTAAGACATCTTCTGTTGCATGGTTTTGCCCGCAGTCAAAAGCTGTTACCATTATCTCATACTGGTGCTGCTTATCATAGTTCAGTTTCTCCGTGTTTCTGATGTTACCTATAGATTCATTGTAAGATAAAATTCAGAAATTACTTCTTGGCTAAGCATATACAGATTAGAACATTTGTGTCCTGATTAATCAAGTCTTTTGTGACCAGAAAGCTCCTTGAAGCAGATGGCACAGCTATAAGGAATGTGAAGTATTTTCTTTCAATCTAGCAGAGAAATAAATTCTTAGGCAAATATAAGACGCTAAGGATAAATTATGGGCATGTCTACATCAGAAAATAGCTGTTCAACAACACTTTCTAAAGACTGTAAGACTAATTAACAGTTACATCTTGAAATGTAAAGTATGAGTAGGTGCAATCTCATTTTCCACATCTCCCCAGAATACATTGCTTTAACATCGCAGCCACATTCCTGAGATCCACTGCTGAACATCTCCCCAGCCTAAGCATTTTCCTTTTTTCCCTAAACCTATTACCCTTTGGGTGAGAGATTTTTAGCCCTTTAACACCTTTCCCTGGCTTTTAAAAACAGGAAAAGCCCCAGAATCACATTCTATATTAGAGCGCTTAGCAGTATTTGATATGACAGCACAGAGTTACCACATGGAAAATAAAACTCAGCAACAATAGAGATTACCTGCTGAACCTGACACACATATAAAGGTGACAAATTACTTGTTTCAGAAACAAAGACATTACAAATTTCACAAGGAAAGGGAAGGATCTTTCTCAGAGTACTTCCTGCAGGAATGGAAGGTTTTTGTAATTAATGAGTTCAAGCATTTTAGTTCTGTCCATTTCCACTGACATGCACTCCTTGTTCAAACGGAAACTTCCGACTGTTTAACGTGTTTCACACTTTTGCTCAGGGCTGTTTGTTATACCATCACTTAGAATGAGCATGTTTGTTCTAAAATTCAAGAAACAAACTTACTCTGGATCAATGCTACACATTACAACTGCTTTCAAACATGCATCTGCAAAATCAGATGTTTCGGCTAAATTTGGAAAGGGGAGCACCCAAATTCTGGAATTTAGTCAAATGCAGTGATCTGATTCCCATAGGTGCTGGCCAAAGTATCTGTTGTTAGGCACACTGGCATTGTTTGGGGTGTTGAGTGTGTGGTGGTTGCTTTTTTTTTTTATTTTTCATTCAAATGAATAAGAGACAGGAAAAAGCAGACAAATGAAACTTCTTAAATAAGTCTTTCTCTAAACCTTTAATAGTTTGACAAGTAAAGACTTTTAGCAGGAGTCTCTGATGCACACTCCTCTTGTCAGAGCCCAACACTTTTCTGACTACTACTATATTAAAGTCAACTTCAGTAGTTTAACTGAAACCAACACAACTTTTCAGGTCAGACCTGAAGGGAGGGCTGCTTTCGCAATTATCACCATCTTCTGGATGAAAATTTGTAGTTTAATGGGACCCTTACATCTGCAGCTATAAATCAGGCGCAATACCCCATTTTCTGCTGAGTTGGAGTCTTTAACTCCTCCCTTTCTGCGCAGGGCACAGAGGGGGACAAGCCCTATCACTGTTTTTATCTCCCAAATGGAGAAGTGGGATAACCTGCTGAAAGCTAATATGGAAACAGCTCTGTGTCCACCACTTCCTTGCGTCCCTCTCTCAGGCACATCACCTTGCCAGGCATGTTCAAGTGTGCCATAAAAATAGATAGCGCTTCCTATCACAACAGCAACTGCAATAACAATATCAACTACTTCATTATTTTGGAGTTAGTAATTGGCAAAACCCATTTTACTATCTTGAGTTGCCCGATTAGTACTTGCCTAAGAGGATTAAATGAAAAACTGCCACTGTATACTTAATCATTCATTTCATATCTGCTCAGTTGTAACTTCCTTTCTGCATTATGTTATTTCTTACATGAATCTTTATACTCCCCTATTTGGTTCTCCTTGGTATTATTTTAGTCCATGATCAGCAAAGGTAATTCTCAAGAAAACAAAATGGTCTGAATCTACATTAGCAGACTGCTAGAATTTGCATGGCACGTTAACTGTCCTCTAAGATTTACAAATCATTACAACATATCTGCATTTCACTAAATCTATCTTCCAAGATTTCTATTTCATTATGGTCTTTTACAATTTGGACTACAAAGATTCTGACTATCAGGTGTTATTCTGGAAGGTCATTTGGATGTCTTGTAGATGTTACCCAACAGTTTACTGATTTCCTAATTATTCTATTTTTCTGTTACCTCTAATGCTTTATGGTTCTTTGTTATTTTACAATTTAATCTATATGATTAAAAAGTGGACACAGAAGGGAAGCACTATAAATACAGACTAATTAAAGTTTTAAAGATGGTAGACTCAATTTCTATTTACATCTCATCCATAAACAAAAAGTTAATCAATAACATTAAGAAAAGAAAACTTTACTGGGAGAAGTAAGTACTTTTCTACACAGTTCACAATTAGGCCATGAAACTTTTTTTTTTTCCAATCTTTCTAACTCTCTGCCTTTTCCTGGAAATATCCAGAGCTATAACAGATTTAAAAAACAAAAAACAGATAAGTGACAACAGTAATATAAAAATTCCTGCATAAGGATACACACCTCTGTTTCTTCAGGGTCAGTTTGGGCATAGTTTGATACAGACTTCCCTCTTTTATGGCTGACTTTCGTCTTATTCTGGAGCAGTCACAAGAACGGGGAAACACTTTAATAATTTACTATAGCAATTCCCTCTTAAATTCCATGCTTACTTCCTGTGCATAGAAGAAGTATAAAACTGAATCTCCTAACTCTCATAAGAGAGGAGGGCTAGCGCTGTTACATGAGTGGCCTCTGTCTTCAGGATGCTCACAGGAGTGGCAGCTCAACATTCCCAGCAGCCAAGAGCCACCAGGAGCTGAAGGATTAGAATTGTTTCTTGTGCACTTTTCAATGATAATAGAAAGAAACTGTGGTTTAATAAATAAGTAAATACCACATGTAGAGGCTTAACTATAAAGTTTCACAAGTTTGCATAGCTCCTAACACAGATCTCAGAGCTGTAAAGGATAATCTGTCCACATCTATTTTCTAAGATACGTAACTTGACAGAACCCGTTCTGATTGAACAGGTAAGAGTGTAACTCATCTTCATGTTGAACAATCTGATCACGTACTTGTGAAGTGCTTCCCACTAGTGGGTGGCAAATATAGTTATCTCCGTTTTAGAGATAAGAGTAGGTCAGAGCCATGACAGAATTTTTACCTATACCTACATTCTCTGACAATCTATGATCTGAGAGATGAAGGCAGAAAACACATTAAAATATTGTTCAGCTGGCATTACAACAGAACCATGCATTGTGGTTTAATTTTTCTGTTACCTGAAAAAGCCTAGACAATATTGATAACTGACCTGATCATTGGGATTCTCTGCTAAGAGGACAAACAGACTAAACTGCATACAAATGTCTTTTAAAATATATTTATCTTATACCTCTAGTCCCAGTTCTTTGCACAGCAAAGCATAAATTCATCCTTTGCCTTTACATGATCGCATTTTATGACCAAGAGTTCATTACCTTCCAAGTTAGGCTTATCATATGCAAAACTCAATTTTATTGCTGTTACAGTTTCATAACACAATGAAATTTTCTTCACAAAGAAATTTCATACCAAGGGTCAAAGTTGCCCATGGAAATGCAAAAGGGAAGCTTTAAATTACCTATCTTTAGGTGCCCAACTTATTGTCATAGTTTAGCCCGATAAGGACTAGACTACGCAGTCTCTCTCTCACTCCCCCCAGCCTCGAGAGAATAGGGAGAGATAATATTAAAAAAAAAAAAAAAAAAAAAAAAAAAAAAAAAAAAAAAAAAAAAAAAAAAAAAAAAAAAAAAAAAAAAAAAAAAAAAAAGGCTCAATATTTGAGATAAGAACAGGGAGAGATCCTGAAAGTTACTGTTATGGGCAAAACAGACTTGACGACATCTCCTCTCCACTTCTCGCTGCTGGACTGGGCCAAGTTGGGCCCAGTCAGCTGCCCAGCGGGAGGCCAGAGGGTGAGGCCTGCAAGGCCCACAAGGCTTGCACCTCCCTCTCTCTGCCCTCACTCAGCATCTTCACATCTTCTGTCCCTTTTTTTTGTCCCCGTTTTCCCCCTTCTTAAATTCGTTATCGCAGAGGCGTTATCACGGAACATTCTGCTACCAACAGGCTCAGCCATGGCCAGCAGCGGGTCTGCCCTAGGCCCGGCCGAGTCCACCAGACAAAGGGGGAACTACTTCTAGAAGCTTCTTACAGAAGCTGCCACTGTAGGCCCGTCCCCCCACCAAATAAAACCAGGACACTTACAAAGATCTACAAAAACTACAATAGAGCAGAATGCTGCTTCCTGTGCCACTGCTGGGTGCCTACCAACTTGTGCCTCACACAATTTGGTGATGTGAAGGACACTGTGCATGGCTACAGTCTGGAGGGTTCTCTCTTCCCTTCTGCAAATGCTCCCCAATGTGTAATATAATTTTTCATAACAAGAAGATGCTCTCTGGATTGATCTAGACACAAGAAATAAGTTTTGTCTAGAAAGACAATGATCTGCCAAAAGAAAAAAGCTGATGGAATAGCATGTTCGTCTTGCTGAAGGCCTGTGTTTGTAGTTAGTTTCATAGGCTGATGGTGAAAAAACTCCCACTATTTGGGACTGACAATGGCATGTTTTCCTCACACACCCCCTACTTTTGGGGCCCTCTGCAATATTTAGATTTGATTCTAAGCATCTGGTTAAATACTATTTCCGCACAATGAAATTCCACACTTATGCACTTACGTTACTGAAAAGCAAAAAAAACCTCAATAACTTGCAGAAGACACAGGAACGTAGATTTGTTTTTCACAATAGGTAAAAAAAAAAAAAAAGATAAACAAAATCCTAATTAGCACAGTATTAACAGACAGTCCCAGGCACCTCATACATCTATTTTAATCACCCTATAGGTAACAAAAGTGGGCACAATGCCGAAGAATTTCCACCAGAAGAAGTTTAAATCAGCTGGCATAGAGAGACATTCTCAGCAGTGAAATGTGCTAGAACTAACCAAAATATTTCTGTCACAAAATAAAAGTGAACCCATCTATTTAACTCTGTTTCTAATCCCAGTAGGTTTAAGCAATTATCATTATCTAAAAAAAAATTGCAAATGAGATTGCAATTACTGTTGATTGTGGCAGCACTGTTCTTTTAGTGAACAAGTAGATAAAAAAAAT
This sequence comes from Ardeotis arabs, assembly GCA_011801015.1. Lineage (NCBI taxonomy): Eukaryota > Metazoa > Chordata > Aves > Otidiformes > Otididae > Ardeotis > Ardeotis arabs. The sequence continues at coordinate 11,857 of JAAGAY010088759.1, read as the reverse complement.
ATTAATTGAATTCATGACCAAGAAACTGCAAGTATTACAACCTCATACTAATTATTTTCTGCAGGCTTTAAAGTCATGTTTAAATCAATGATTTTCTCATTGCCTTTGCTGTAAAGCAGGTTCCAGGCACACGAGGACAAAGATGTAACCAAGGATTCCTGACACTTCACATGCTTTTGATCATGCCTCTGACTGTAAGAAACCCATGATCACTCATGAGCCAGCTGCACTGTGTGATAGGAGCTGAAAAGGCAGAGGTAATAAAACTGCCTGCTCTTTATCACGCTAATCTCAATGTATTATTTATCCATGATACCTGTCACAAAGCTGGTATGAAATTATGAAACCACCTGCGACTTGTAAGTAACCAGCCCCATACTGGCAAGTCACATGGAGCTCTGGAAAAATAATGGTTTCAAACAGAAACATGGAGAATTTCCTTTTATGACAACATGGCAAATCTCACCATTAGGAAAAAATCCATAGAGAGGAAAAGCTTCTAGGGAAATGCACACAAACATTTAGGTCCAAATGGCCACATCCTGTAAAATATCTTTTGCACAACTGCTCAGATTACTGTGCCAGCTGACCTCATTTACTTACACAAACACACTCATTATTATTATCATACCTTCTATATAGCACATTTGCCTCCAAATGTATTATAACAAGACAGCTTTTTTCCTCAATGTCATTTAGAATGTATTGATGCTAACGGGTTATTATCTTTTGATGCTTAGCTGTGCATTGTGCAAGAACTGCACAAATAAAGATGAATAATTTTTGAATAGAGGAAAGGGTTTTTATAAAACATCCCAATATGAAAATGACTGCTTAGAGAAAACAGTAGCTCCATGCATGCTTTCAATTTCCAACTTGGCCAAAAATCAGTTTTAACTTCCAAAGAGTATTCTCCTCCTACTTACAACACAGATTAAATGCTTCTATTAGGAAAGACAAATCATAGCACTTCTGGGCATGCACACAAGGTGCCTGTTTGGGGAACTAAGTTCTGTAAGCACAGGAATTTCCACTCTGAACTTCTGCACAAGTGTGCATATTTGGCTATCAATAACAAGGACTCCTATCTACAAAGTGATGCCAATATGAGACTGCTACTACGGGACAGAGCTACTATTTTGTATTGTCTGAAGCATGCAGAGAATGGGAGGGAGGGTCTTCAACACATTTTTAATGCAGCCCAGCCACCTCTCCCAAACTCAATGTTAAGTTCTATGCTTTTCCCTGGTGAGAACTTGACTGGGAAAAGCAGGAGGCACGCAGGGCTGCCCAGGTAAAAAATTTCTGCATATGGAAAACTTAATATGGTTTATTATTTTTCCTATAATATCATATACATTAGAAAATCAACTAAAATCTAAAACCATAAAAAATGATACTACTTCTCCAAAGCATATTTTCTTCCATACTGCAGAAAAATGCATCTGCTTCAGGAAGCACCCCAAATGGGTAGATCTGTGGACCCACACCCTGAAAGTTTTAACAATCAATGAACACATCCAGAATACTGTCAATTCTACATTTAGACTCTGCTCCAGAAAGTTCAGAAGAATGAGATTAGATGTAAACCAGTGAACAAACCCTACTAGGGAGGGCTACACGCTGCATTAGGAAATGCCAGTACTTGGATGGGAAATGATATCTGAGAAAATTATGAGAATGGACTGAGTGACAGAAACGCATTACTCATCTAAAACTCGGGTTTTAATTTCCACATTAAATTACTGTGGTACTTTCTGACCAAATCTTACGTAAAAGGGATGGAATTTCCCAGTGTAATAATTCCTTCATTTTCAGAAGTGAGAACAGGTTTACTCTCTTAAGTTAAAACTCAAGCCAGGTTATCAGCTAGTAATTACACTATCTACAGAAATTACTGCTATCTGCCCCAGAACTTGCAATTGCTCCTCCATACTCACCGTTTCTGTCAATGGCAAAAGGAACATCAGTTGTGACAATTTCGTAATTGCAGATCTGGCTATACTGTGGGGAACAGTCCTCATCTATAGCTTCCACCTGCAGTATGCTGTCATAGATCTTTCCCTCTGTCACAGTGGCCTTATACATGCTCTCCTTGAAAGTTGGTGAAAACTCATTGACATCCTTTACCTGGATATGGACCACTGCCCTAAAATAGATAAAGATATCAAGCAGAAAAATTAATTTATCGTGACACATCATTAACAGTTTGTTTTCAAAATACCTGAAAAGACTAACAAAATGTTATCTAGAAAACTATGTAACCATCTACTAAAATGAGATATTATTGAATTTCAATGTTTAATTTGCCCAATTTAATATCTTAATGTGGCACTAGGTAAAAATCTATTGACACAGCTTGTTGGGAGAGGGCTTCACAGTGCTCCCTATTAAAATCGGTCTGCCTCTTAAAATGGACTCCAGCAGAAAGTCAATGATATAATTCCAGTGTAAAATGGGTCAATAAGCAAAAAAAAGAGAGAGAGTTACAGTCATCTTACATATTCACTACCTAAAATGGTCAGTTTATGAGCATCCTTTCATATTAAATAAGCCTCTCACCTTCTGCTGATTATAATTATCTAATGCTTTAATTAGTTACAACAATTGTACATGTAAACCTTTGAGGGTCAAAAATAATAGGCTTTTAGTATTTAATGAGCAAACTCTAAAGGCCTTCCTTTGAAAAAGTTTGCTATCTGGTTTGATAGGCAAGGTAACAGAGGGGCAGAGAAATGAAGAGACTTTCTAGATCAATGACAGAGCCAGTAGCAAAGGCTGGGACACCAGACAGCTTAGCTTAGTGTGTGGTTTACTATACAAATGTGGAATGTACTAGCTTGTTACTCACATGTGAGGGGAAAATGTTATAAAATTTAATAATATAAAAAAAAAGTTGTTTCTGTGACTTGATGGTTATTGGATATTTCAGGTTTTCATCTAAATGTGTATTCTTTTTAAATACCCTGAAAAAGTGCAGCATGCATTATAGGGCTAATTAAATTTTTAATTGTCATGTGTCCTAGACGAGCAAAAGGAAGAATGATTACTATCAATCATTTATTTAAATGGCTCTCAGAAAAACGAACAATTTGTACAGCAGCAATACATCTACACTTAAGTTAAATTAATCTTTAATGACGCATGGTCTGGAGCTTGGTTTCATGAATTGAAGGGGGAAAAAAGGCACTCTGCCACTTAAGCTTATGCAGGAAATTGGCTCCACAGTAAAAAAGTACCACCTACGAACCCTTCAATATCCTTTTCTTCCAGAAGATCTGAATTCCTCCGAGATTTGCTGTCCAAAGGCTGAGGTCAGAAATACACTATACAAAGGCAACACTGCTGCAGCTTATATACATGCACATGCTAAAAGAAAGGGTGATTTATCTTTTCTTACCATTTGAAATGAGATGAACAGAGAGAAAACCTATTCAAAATTTTTAAGTATCAGTTAAAAGCTAGCTTCCATGTCCTGGATGATCTGCTTAGTCAATATATTTAATACGAAAGCAAAAATGGAAAAATAAACTAAAACTGAGATGCATTTCTCCACTTGAATGGGTTCCTATTAAAAAGTTTCAACTGGAACCATTGCAGAATGGGTCAAATTGCAGGAGGGAAAAAGGAAAATATCTTCTAAAATAAAAAGGAAATAAAAAGAAGATGGACTACTGCAATAATGGTTCATCTTGTGGTTTTTTTGCTTCCTATCTGATGACAGTATAAAAAGGAGCCCTTCAGTCTGATCTGTACTGTAGAGCACATGTATGCCAAGGCAAAACAAAAAAATTGCTCCTCATTTTCACCTACTTGTGAGATTTCTTCCAGTTTGTTCCACCTGGTCCTGATCCGCAGTCGTAGGCTTGGATGATGAATGTATATTCCTTCTGCAGTTCACAGTCAACAGGACTTCTTGCTCGAAGACGACCTTCTCCAGATGTCTTGTTTAGCACAACAGCTTCGAAGGGCATTTCTTGTCCATGGATTTTAAACGCACAGATTTCACCTGTGAGGAATAGTATAAAACAATCATCACCAGGGAGGTCTAAAGTCTTACGCACTACAGGGACATTGGAGAACTTAACATTCATTTGTACTTTACGTGTTGAGATGGGGGAAGCACAGACTCAGGCATCAGTTTACAATACATCCAGAAGGGCCAGCGGCCACAAACCTGTACAGAGCGATGCAGTGAGCGCAGCTCTCGTCACGTACTTCCCTCTTCCTCTGTCATTACTAAATGGTTTCTTAAAGCCTTAGAGACTATGGCCTACATATGGCACGAACATCAACGTTGAGCTAAATTATTTTTGAGATAAATTAAGATGACTGTATTTAGTTAAAGAAAAATAGAGAGTATTTTAGAGATGGTCTTTTCTAACTGCTGTCACTGCTTCCTTGAGCCACTAGAGCTCCCAGGTGGGAGCAGATGTTCAAATTCTTGCAGTTTCGTTTCCCAACAGTGAAAAAACTAATGATGCAGAACACAGGCACATTCAAAATATATCTTGCTTTATTTACAGACATATATCATCTTTGGAACAGAAGGAGCTGAAGGAACACAGACAAGTATCCCTCTCGGACAGCTCGGTCACCCACCCACGTTCACACACTCGCACACGAATGCCTTCCTGGCAGCGGCTCACGCTGCCTCCAAACTGCTTCCTAATGTAATAGATCCATAACTTCTCTCAGAGGAATACTATACCACAAAACAGATGAGATAGCAAGGACTAAAAAAATTGATTTGGACATAAAAGACAACATTAAAAAAATCTTGTGAGAATATAAGTCTGGAAGGGGAAAAAAACCCAGTTTCTGGGGGATCCTTTTTTTTATCCTTCATACTGATGGCAAGAATATGCACGTTGAATTCATTTTTAGCCACTCCACAATCCAACTTTTAAAATGAAATATTTATACAACGACCAATGTGGCTTACATATTTTTATGACACATTAAACACATGCTCTTTTATGAGCAAATCAGTCTCGGGACATGCATTATACATTCAAAGCTGTCTCCCACTCACATAATCCTTTTCCATATTTCCAATTTACAGTTGCGGCCTTTTGGAAATCTCCTTGCCAATCATATCTGAGTCAACTGCCAATTCTAAATCAGCTCTGCATCTATGACCTCTAATTCAAGCCTGGCTCCTCTCTCTCTTTTTCTGTTAGAATATATTGTTTATTTTTAGAGAAGAAAGTAGGCAGTGACTTTATAGAAGTGCTCGAGTTCATAATTCCTATTATGTGTGAGAAAAAAAATGGGAAGGGGCTGTGTGTGGGGAGAGTGGAAATTAGGTACACTTAGAGTATAAATACAGGCTTTTTAGGATATTTCCTCAACTACCACGACATAGGCTTCCCTTCATTATAACGGGAGCTGAAACTGGGCTCAGCTACATACATTGACATTTAGGCAGATAAATCCCATGCTTAAAAATTGTAATCAATCCTATTAATGCAGTAATAATGAGGCACTGGGAAAATATACTAAGTATTTGCTTGAATATTTGTTTGCTTCAGCCCCTCACTCAAGTGGCATGAAAGGGCAGTGTGGTTTGCCAAGACAGACCAAAGACGTGCTCTTTTCCAAGCTCTCTTTCGTTCATCCTCCACAAACCCCAGTATTTGGGCTACAGAAGAAGGAATGGATTTCATCTGAACAGTTATTGCAGATTTTAATTGAATGTGAAAATAACAGTGTAAATTTGGGAAGTCTAATGGAAAAATACTGTTTGTTATATTCTATAACAGTAACCTTCATAGTTTCTTAATAACAAAGTTTTCCTCAGATGCACAATCCATCAACAGAAATTTTGACTTCAGTGTTTCATGTTTATTATTTTCTTGATCTACTGTGTGACTGTAAACAGTACAGCATTTGCAAACACCCAAGCCTGTTGGCTGTTCTTACAAAATGGAAATAGCTCAGGGCAGAAAAAAGTTCTCCCAGCCTTAGTCTACACATCTATCATTTTTTCCTCTCCAAATACAGAGGCCTGATGCAAAGTAATTATAGAAGCAGCACATGTTCTAATTAGTTCTCAGTATATATTTTAGAACAAATATTTTCAGCCTGGAGAAGAGAAGGCTCCAGGGAGACTTTATAGCAGGCTTCCAGTACCTAAAGGGGGTTACAGGAAAGATGGGGAAAAACTCTTCAGTAGGGGCCTGCTGTGACAGGATGAGGGGGAATGGTTTTAAACTAAAAGCAAGAAGATTCAGACTGGATGTAAGGAAGGAATTTTTTTTACAGTAAGAGTGGTGGCACACTGGCTCAGGTTACCTACGGTGGATGCCCCATCCCTGGAAACATTCCAGGCCAGGCTGGAGGGGGCTCTGAGCAACCTGATCTGGTTGGAGATGTCCCTGCTCCTTGCAGGGGGGTTGGACTGGATGGGCTTTAAAGGTCCCTTCCAACCCAAACCATTCCATGGTTCTAAGTCTCTACATGCTGCTCCTCTATTAAATCATCCAGCTTTACATATAACTCTAATTTTGTCTTTTATATCCCCATTTACCAAAGATAAACTAATGACAATTGCACAGATGTGGGAGTTATTTGTAAACACATTGCAAGAAAACCACATACGCTTCCAGATTCTGGCTACAGCAACCTACTTATATGAAAACTAGTGTATATTTTTTAAAAAACTAGGTAAGAATTTCTTCAGAAGGACTCTGCTACTGTTTCCAAAGAAATGAGTTAACACTGCTGAAAAATGAACATGTATAGTAATCATAATGATTATAAAAATGTGGCTTAATGACTATTGGAAATGGAAATTATAACAGTGTTGTAACAGCTGTAACAAAGCAGAAAATTAAATAAGGCCCGCATTTACACTGAGACACACACATTTATAGATAAATATAACTGCTACTACTAGGCTTTACAAATAGTGCCTTTGAAATATAACAGATACTATTTTTCATTATTAAACTGAGCTACAGGGCTTTAATTAAACCCAGCTGAGCTAACCCAAGACATACCTGATGCCAACAGGAATTGTGCCAAGCTTACATTATTTATTGGGTTCTTAGATACATATTGTTACGTGACTCATTTGAGGAAAAGACGACAGGGTCTCTCTCTTACTCATTTAAGGTGCAGAACAACCACATTCAGGATCTCTGCACCACCCACCTTCCTTCTCCTTTTTAAGGCTGAAACAATTAAGAGTGCAAACTGGCACACCGTTTTCCTCACAACAGACAACACAGCAAAATATTAAGTAAACTTTGTTCTTCATTTCATTTGAATGGGTTTGGGAACAGGTGGCCTTTAAAGGTCCCTTCCAACCCAAACCATTCCATGATTCTATAGCAAACAGTCCACACAAAAAACCTTGTAAAAGCTCAACAACAAGAAAAGCTTCAATGCTATCTTGCACCTTTTTGGTACCAGTAAATCAATCACGAAGCTCAAATCTGTAGGAAACCAGGCTTCATTAGTTCACTGCTGACAGAATTACTCATTTATATTCATATCCCATTCTGATTTTACCACTCCCTAGCCTTTTATTATATTTCTATGTGTGTTTTTCTCAGATGTGCAAATTAACATAGCGCTCATTTATTTAGAATAAAGGTCGTGGGTTTACACTTCCTGAGGTAAGCACAGCATCCCTGGAAAAATCCCGAAGTGCCTAGGAATCAAAGCTGCATGATCATACACAAATTCACTCGCACCTTAGAAGAGACAAATACTCCGCTCAGGAGAGTTGCTTCTTGAGTTTCAATGTGAAGAACAGAGACAGGAATGCCATGACCAAGGCACCACTGTGACCTCCCAAGACTTGCATATGATTGACAATAACAGAGTTTTTTCCTTATGCATGTCATTCAAGAACTTGATTCAGCTACATGGATCCATGATGTCATAACAGGGGTATCTGACAACCATCAGCAGCGAGCCTCCTTCATATACTACATGACACAACTAGGCCTCCAAAAATTTTATACAATATATACGTTTGTTTGTGGCTATAACCTTCCTCTTGCTATAACTAAAGGTTTTAAACCGCTTGTCAACAAAACTGAAGTACTTTCAGTCTGAATCAAATCTGAATCTTTAACCATTTCCATGTGCTCTCTCTACGTATAGATGGACGCCCAAAAACAGGCACGCTGTTCTTTGAGCATCCATCATCCAAGATCTCTGTTGGCAGTAGGACGCTAACCTGCAAACAAGCAATGCCGTTAGGACTGCTATTGAACTCGATCTCTGCGGCACGGACCCGCTACATGCAGTCAATGATGAGTTTTTCAATAAGTTTGTTTAGGGGCTGCTGTTTCTTTTTTTTTTTTTTTTTTTTTTTTTTTAATCCAGCCTTCCAGGATAACAACTGTACACAAGTTTCTCTGCTGGAAACCTGCAAATACCTCCTGCAGCGCAGAGCTGCCGATTTTTTGAGTCTCTCACTGCCACGAGGAAGGTTTACTGCTTTGAGAAGTTATTCTATCGTAAGCTGCAGCTACTGTTTAAATAATTACAGAACAGGGAAGTTTACATATTGAGGGAGAAAAGAGTAGTTGTTTGGGGAAAGGAAGCAAAAGAATAATGAGATGAAAAATATCTGTAAGGACGGAAAAAAAAATTAAGGCAGTAACTACTGTATATGCTTTTCCAGCTCACTGAAGTCAGTGCTATTAAACTCATACTGAAACACTAACATCCAGGAGGCGATACTGAAATCATAAACAGAGGGAGGTGTTCATATCTTAATAAAATACAAAAATTATTACCTCATCTCTAATTTTATGAGCAACAAGCTCTGCAAAGCAAAAGCATAAATCCACGGCTCCCCTTCCTATTCTCTTCCTTCAGATTGGAAATTGGAAAGTGGAGGAAACTGCACTTGCACTTCAAGTGATTCATTGTTGCCATAAGCTCCAACCAAATGAGCCAGACTTCATGCTTCTGCAGAAGCAGGCACCAATTGCTCAGGATAAAAAGATAGTTCTGTGGGCAGCGTATAACCAGCAGTCATCTCTGGGTTTCCTTCTGGCCCCACAACAAGTTTCCCAGGGAAATCATGAAGGCACTCAGCAACAAAGCACCTGAACAACCTACTCTACAATTTTGTTTAAATAAGCTTGTTTAAAAAGTGTAATTTTAATGGATGTGCTCTGATTATAGGGAGATATATGACCACGTTGCTCTGTTGGAAATTAGACCACCACTGCTTAGCTGCATAACGCATCACACTGTGCACCCAGATCTACACAAGAGATTCTTGCACTCTGGCTGAAGTATGGAGAACGGAGTATTGAGTTTATTTGAAAACTGTAATAAACATTGATGTGGATCAGAAAAATACATAACAAGGAGATAAAGGTCTGTGTGCATAAAGATTTGCTTAATTAACTAATGATTACACAATTCTCAAACACTATTCTAAAAGCAGAGAAGTATAAAATATTATTATTTGTTCCTCCCATCAACGAAACAGATATCAAGTTAACACTCTATCGTAAATAACCTCAAACATTTCTTAATATTTTCTTGTTTCTGAAATCTGTACTACTCAACAGAGAAAGAAAGCAGAAAGGTATGATGTTAAGAACAGTACGGAGAAGTATACTATTATAATCGATAAGTGGAGCTCCATGCTCATGTGCAATAACGGAAGGCTTTTGTTACCCTCACATTTCATGTTTGCAAATACCCTGTGGATTCAGCGGCGCACCAGAGTATCACACAAACACACGCTCCACACAGAAACAGCTGCCCTGTGTAGTTAAACACCGTAAGGCAGAGCACAGTCCCTTTAACCATTATATGATTGTTACTGAGAAATACTTGCCTTGCCGTTTTTTAGAATACCACGTTATCAAGAATGATCTGAACAATAATCCTGCAACTGCACAGCTAAACCTCCAAAAAAACACATTAATAAAAGGAACTTTATCCTCTGGGAGCTAAGTGAAGCATAATGACTCCGTTCCCAATTGGGTCGTTTTCTGATCTCCTTTTTCACATGTGTCAATACCAATCCCAAACACGTCTACAGGTCACATCTTCGCCCTCACTACCTGCATTGTGTGATCAGTGTTCACTGGAGGCTGCAACATGTGCAATCATCAGTGACTGCAGATTTCCTGCTGCCACGGCACAGCTAGCATCACTTTGCTTCAGATCGTCATCTTTCAGTAAACACAGAAGCCCAGATGCCACCACTGCCCTAATTCCACATCTGTCTCTGAAAGATGGATCATGGAGCTATTTCACCTCTAGATTAGTGAGGTCTACACTGAGCAAAATAGGAGATAACTTGCCTAGCGAGGTACAGACCCATTTTAGCATGTATATCCTTTGAAAAAAAGTTAATCCATTTTTATAAGGAGACTCAGAGGCCTCTGCATGTAAAATTAAAGAGGTTAATACAACAGTTGCAGTAATTTCTAGCCACTAAGTATTGCTGAGCTGTTAGAGGACAAATGCTAATAAAATGCATAAAAGTAGCTAATGATGTAAAACGTGACTAGAATTTCAAATTAAGGACCTAGGATTAGGAATGTTGGCTAGCAAATATGTATTGATTACAGAGTTCCTACAAGTCTGGTAGGCAAACCTAACACAAATATTTTCTGCAGGAGGATAGGTGCACTGCTAGATTTGGCTCCTTTGTGGGATATACAGAGATAAATAAGAAAATGAACAGCACCATGTGACACTCAGATTAGAAAATCAGCTGCTGTTTGGTCTTCTGAGGACTCAGCAGACTGACAGAAAAGCTTACTTTTTAATTAAACCACTTTCCCTGGAGCCCTGTCTCAAGGCAGACAAATTCTGAGATGAAGAAGCTTGGAATTTATTAAAATTATTTCCCTGAATAATTTAAAATGTATTGTTTTGTGGTACAGTTGGCTATTTCAAAGCACACAGCAAATGATAAATTAATTTTTCTGCATCTTTTTACTCAAAGGCATCAGTCAGCTTTAACTTGAGAACTATACCAGGAACTTCGGACTAGCTAGGACATCATATAAGCAGTGGTCTTGACCACACAAATCAAAGGAGAGGCAAGTACTAGGAGCTAGGGCTGTCTTGCAAAAAATAGTAACCATAAATCATTACAAATACGCAGACC
>JAAGAY010088651.1:0-48482 GCA_011801015.1 Ardeotis arabs | reverse complement strand
AGCTGCGCTGGAGCGAGGCAGGCTCGCAGCTCACCACCCGTGGGGATGTAAGTACCTGCCCTGGTAAAAACATCACACTTCTAACCAAAATAATTAAATTAGCATTAATAGCGCTGGCTAGGCATCACTTCCAGCAAAGCTGAGGCATACGTTTTAAATACTTCTCTGAACCCTTTCATCTCCTGCTCAACTCAAGCCACACATACAGAAATACTTCTCTGTTCCCCCTAATCTACATGAAGATCAGAACATCAGCTATTATGCAGAATGATTAAAATCACCCATCTCTCATTTTAATACGGGGCTCTGAACAGAAAGGTGCAACTGTTCCCACAGGCAGGAGGGAGCTGCAGGGGCCTCTTCGATAGCCCCAGCCTGTGAATTTGTCGTGTCCCCCCCCGGCTGCACTGCCCCAACTCTGCCATCCAGCCTCTGGCCGTACTTCGCCTCTTCCTCACATTTGCAGGCGGGATAGGGTACAGGGTTCACATGGGGCTTCCCTTCAACTAGAGTTTCAAAGGCCCCCCCAAAGATTGTGATTTTGCCTGTGGAGATGTTGCTTACAGACAGAGAAAGGGAAACAATTGGGTTTTTTCCCTTCAGCACAGCCAGTTTCACATTTCAGGCTGTTAAACAGCCACCAGTCTCTGTGCGCACGTTCCTAAACACTGCCAGTACTTGACTTGGTCAGAAGAACGAAGACTCACGTTAAAAGTTATTTATTTAAGCATCGTATAAAAGAATGTGGGTGTTACTTTAACACACCCAGCTCAAGCTGGGGTCTGTGCACGTGAGCACGTTATCCACAGCAGTGTCTGGATGACCCCAGCTTTTCAGAAGCTGCCGTACGTGGCACACCAAGCCACCAAAGCGTGGCTACGCTTAGATGCTAAGTGGTTCTCTTCAGATTTGAACGGGCATTACGGGGCAGGGCAAGCTCACGCGCGGGGTGCGCTCCCAAATGCGCTGCTTGCCGAGACAGCAGCACAGAACAAGTCGAGACAGCGCCAAGCTGAACGAGGCTGAGGAGAGGAGCGTTCCCAAAGGCGTGTCCTTGGCCCAGGCTGGAATCGCTGCCCAGATAAGCCAGCGTGTACCTTCATGTCGGGCAAGGGAAGGGCTCAGGTTACTCACAAACTGCACTCTGAGCTGCAGACAAAAGGCCAGGAATGAGTTGACAAAGCCTCGCAGCTCGGCGTGCCGGAACAGCTCGGAGGAGCCGTCGTCCAGGAAGGTCTGTCTGACCCACCAGGAAGCAAGGATGGGGAACATGCGTGTCCCGCAAAGCCGGCGTGACAGGGAGCAGATGCTGGGATGGGCACCAAGGTCACGGGGAAGGGGCTAAAGAGGGGAGCGGGTCGAAGCAGGACCTGTGTTGCTAAGTCTATCCTCAACGGTCACCTCGCCAGAGATCTCTTAATTGCACACATGAAATGAGAGGAGAGGCTCTTCCCCCAGCACAGTCACAAGTAGATGTGTGGTCAACAGCTCTGGAAACTTTCAGAGTTGTTTTCTGCTTCTAGTCAGTAAAAACATAAAAATAACCTAAAACAGAAAACACATTTCTCTGTATTTCCAGCTTCACTCAAGTCATAAAAAAATCACTTTGCCACATCCTGACTTCTCAACATTACCAGCAAATGGATTCAGAAAAATATCAGAAAAGGCAAGAACATTATTAAAAAGCCTCCAGAAGCCAAAGATCCTTACTCAAACTAAACATTTTCACTACCACATTTTGAAACCCAGCTTTGTCAGCACTTATCATTTTATAAGGATGGAGTCAGAACTGCTGGTATTTTTGCTCTGTGAACAGAGATGCACTCGTGAGCAGGAATTGCACAATCCCAGTGCAGCTGTGCACATTTCATACAAGAAAAAAATCTTAGTTCCCCAGAAAACAATCAAGATGGCAAGAGTACTAAATAACACTGCTTTATCTCATAATTGTTTCATACAAACTGAGGGACAAACATTTTTCACCAGTGCGGGTAGTTTTTCACTAAAGACTGCATACCCCTTTGTATAAAGCAGCAAAGCTTGTGATTTCCCCTGAGCTTGTGCTCAACCAAGAGAGAAAATCCAAGATCAGGGGTCTGAAAGATGTTTATGCCCAAATCCATTGTTTCAGAACTGGTGCAGAAAGGGCACAGCCACGGCTGTACGGCTCTCCGCGTTCCACTTCTACAGGAACGTGCCAGCACATGCTGACGGTAATGAAAGCAGGAAACAAAACCTAGCACAAACAGATTAATTGCAAGAACTGGGAGAAAACTGTATCTACAAATAATGTCGGACCTGCCAATATTGTTCCTGTGCCCTAAGCATGAAGATGGCAGAAGTCAGACTTTGCTGCTTCGGACGCCGTACGAGCAGCCTCGCACGGTGCAGCACTGCAGGCATTTCCCTGCCAGCTGCAAAGCTGCCTTTCCTGAATTGTGAAATCCAACACTCTCCTCTTCTCTTCGTGCACTGACAGACCCTAGCAGGAATGGCTTGTTTGAGGCTGGTAACAGGAACGAAACAAAAACCCAACAACTTTTAGGAAAAGCCTCCTACAAGAGCAGGCAGTACATTGAGGTGTAATGACTGAGGTATCGACTCCTTCCAGAGGATGGGGGCTTTGTCTAGTTTTGGGGCCTGGGTCTCCTATTACAGTGAGTTTACAGCAATATAATTCATTTATCTTCCGCAGGCATGGTGCTAACTTAAAGTTCACGCAGCTACAGCTGTATGCCTGCAGTGCTCTCAAGGAGACTGGCCTTTATTGTCTATGGCTTTCCTAGTTTAAAAAAAAAAATTCCTTGGAAAGCAACCTATCCGCTGTCCCTCTCACCCACAAGAGTTATCAGGTTCTTTAAAATGCCTGTTATTGTGGAACGTAACTTTTTAGTGTTGCTCTAAACTACAGAACAGAGGGAGGAATATTACCTCCATATTTTCCAGGAAATGGGTTTCTGCGTAATTTAATTTTCCACCCTGCACTATGTTTCTCTGTACATTTTTATAGTATAAACAGCACAGATCTCTACAGACATATATCTGTATCTGTGATGCAGTTACATCAGCTTCCAGATACGTTCCCCTCCTCAGCTCCGAGCTTTGCCATCAGTTCTCCCATTTGGGGGGAGCGGGCACACAGGGCTCCCTGCACCTGCTGCGTGCGGACAGGTACAGACCTCCACAGCTGACAGCTAAACAATGCCAAATGTTGCTTTTTCAGGGCATTAAAAGGGCACTACAGCATTAGAATTCACAGATAAGTCAGAAATTTAACCTTTTCTGCTTAAAAGTTCATTCCCTATGAGGGTAGATACCAAGACTTTTTTTCCTTGCTTCCCACCCCCCCTTAAACATAAATCTGGATAGCGTACTCCTTAACAGTGCTCTGGTGGCTTTAGGCTTCAATAGTTTATTTTTAAATTACTGGCGCATCAGTCTCGCCAGCAGGACCGAGAGCCACAAGCCTGAGCTACCCCAGCCAAAACGCCGCACGCTAAGATCGTTTGCTGGTCGATCAGGTACCCGCGTGCGCTTGGTGGAAGCGGTCTCTCACCCGCTAACCTGTTGCACCGGGCATAACGAAGTTTGGCTTTTAGGGGTGCTCACAAATGCCGGCCAGAGCACGATGTGTTACTGCAGAAGGAGATAAATTGACAACTGAAGCCTGCCTTTTATTCATCTTCTAGTGCCGCTGCTTTTAAACCCAGATCTAAAGACCCAGCAAAAATTTAATAGCATATAGTTATGTTGTAAAGTGGCAATTCAAGAATTACTATAAATTTCAGTTCTTGGCCTCTTACAGACACAGAAAATGCAAGTAACCTTCCAGTAATTAAAACACAGCCATTCTGTCTTCTCTTCAAAGGCAGAGGAGAAAAGGCCTGCTGCCTTTAGAGCCCTGGGATACTGCTTTACAATTAAGGTACAATCAATCTTTAATTATTTCCTTTGAAGGTTATTTAAGCCCTTTGCTTACAACAGGCCCTTCAGAAAGCCTTGGTGGAGATGGAGCAGCAGCTGCAGAGCCTCCTCCTCCCCCTGCAGCTGCTGCGGGATGGTGGCAAGAGGCAACACGGCATCGTTTCCTGCACCGCTCCTGCACCCGTGCCGTGCAGCTATGCTGGTGCAGAGGGCCGTTTTTACACAGACGTTAATACACGCCAGCACATCATCCAGGGAGAGAAGTTACGCTGGCACAGAGATGCCTCATTGTCTTCTCAAGCAGCTCCGTGTCCACATTTGCTCACGTCAGTGCAATTGCATCCCGACACCCGCACCATCAACGGCTTCAGACCTGGCACTTTGCTAACGCTCAGATTTGGGCACTTTTCCAGTTGCTCCCATCAACGGCCACTTTTTTCCCCCAACACAAACCTGCATCACATGAAGAGTCTGGGGGCTGTTATTTTTCCAGTCACTGAAACACCAGAAAAGACAATCTTAGCTACCGTTAAAGGCTGTGCTTCCTTCTTTTTCCTGGTTGAATGCATCAGGATTTAGCTGGTTAACACTTCACACCTCTGAGAACGTGCGAGTCTGAAACAGCAAAATGAAAAACACTACGGAAGAAACAGTGAGGTTTCCCATTTTCTACTGCACTGGAAAGCCAGAAAGATCTTTTCCAGTGCCTCAGCACCCACAGGCACGCTCTTAAACTCAGCCTCAGTTTGCCACCCCATAAACACCGGTGGGAAACACCAAGCTAATACGACGTGTCACCTGCGTCCCTTTACAAGCCCCGAGAGCTGTGTTGAAACATGGCCATGGCACCGAGAAAACAGCGCAGGAGAGCAGGTTACAGCTTGTTGGCTCTTCTCAGCGGTGCCTTAAGTGAATGCTACCTTCTGAAGCAATCAAGTGAAGCAGAGCAAAAAAAAAATATGTACAAATTATTTTTCCTGAAAAACTTCCTTCTTTTAAAGAAGCAAATATTTTCACAGAAACGTTCCCTGCTGCAAAGACAGAACTAAATCTCCTGGAAAATTGTTTTCTTCCTCTGCTTCTCTATTTCCATCCTTTCCTTTTTCTGCTCATTGTTTTGTTTTACTACCTCAGTGATGACAAAGGAGAACAAGGGGAAAATGGCAAAAGCAAACTTTGACTAAAAGAGTTTGAGCTCGGAGGAAGTCCCACTCCCCAGATCTCACAGCGAGGAGAGGCTGGGAGCCCCACTGCGGGCCCACGAACGCCAAACTCTCCCGAGAGATGCACAGGCTGCCGAGGGTACGGACTGCACCGAACCGGGTGCCTCCAAAGGAAGCAGAGAGCCAAACGCGTTAATGTGGAAGAGCCAGACACTTAACCAGGCTGCAGGAACCAGGTGTGCAGCTCACGCCGGCTCCCATTGCCAAAGGCGGAATGGGAGCAGAACAGAGGCAGAGTTTTCTTTTAAATTTGGAAGTGAAAGGGAGAAACTAAACTTGCACAGAGCCTGGGGATGGGGTGAAGATGAGAAGAGAGGTTGGTGTAATCGGTTTTCCTTCCTCTGCAAGTTGCAAGTGAGCAATTACGGCTGAGAGTATTTGGAATAAAATCCCTGAACCTGTCATCAGTTGACTGACCTCCATACAGAGGTGGTGTGTCGGTCTTGGCCATATCAAGCCAGTAAGGATCTAATGCCATTTAGCATAGATGTGAAATCATCCAGACAAATGCTCTGGAAACATTTTGGCAGGTTCTGCCTTTTTCATTGCAAGTTCCAGTAGATGCAGTCTTAAAGTTGCTAGAGGTGCCCTCTGCCATCTCAGAGACATCTGCTTGTCAGGGATGAGCAGCACTCATCCGAAGGGTGAGCACCACGTGTTCACTGTATCACTGCGATGCAAACAAAACACATTCAGCAGCTACCATCAGAAGGCAAGAATCCCCATGAAGCAGGCTTTAAAAAGCAGTATCAGTGACTGGCAATTCAAACGATAGATCTGGAGCCTCAAACAAGCAGTTAGGTGATGGCACAGGGATAAATCTCAAAGAAACCAGATCGAGACTTGCTCTTTCTCCTTTCTCTATCGTTCTACAATACAAAGACTTTCTTACAAGCTTTAAGTCTTAATTTTGCAACAAGTATTTCTCGCTATTCACAGAGAGCTTCATGTCCGTCTCCACAGAGACAGGAGCAGCTGAGGAAATGGACTGGAAAACGCATACACGTGTGTCAGCGTGGAGCAAGCCCCAACCACGCTCCCGAGACGACTCGAACGCTATCGGTCTCACCGCAGCCACGGTGTGAGGAGGCTGCAGGGGCAGGGAGCAGGGAAGATGACTCCCTGTGATCAAACAAGAATTTCTGGCTTCACTTCAGAAAGGTTACAAGATTGTTTTCCTTTTATGCATGTGGGAGAGTAAGTGCTGCACAGGGAAAGGGGGCAGGAAGGCTGGGTACGCTGCAGCCGAGCCAAGGAAACCACGCAAAAGACAAGTGAAACACAGCGTTACTCTGCGGTTCATTTTTCTGTGCTGGGAAATGTTAAGAACGCATCGTCTGAGAATTCCACTTAATCCTTACTCCTATGCAGGCATGTGCTTTATAAAGATGTTTTTCCACAATCATAAATAAACTTTGGAGGCGAATGGGGGAAAACCCTCAAGTAATTATTCTCCACCTGCTTGTGGATGAAATTTACAGTGGGCAATTTCAGGAGACGTGGCCCTGAGCTTTCCTCTGCTGTGTTTGATGTCTCAAACCTGCAGCCCCAGTAAATAATTTGATCCCATTTATTGGACAAATTTAGAGGTCAAAGCTGACAAGCCTTCAAGACCACACAGGTTTCCTGCTCGGAAGCCGAAGGGTGGAATGTGCCGTTCAGACACTGCAGGGAAGAGCCTTCATCCCCTGACATATTTCCATCAGCAGGGTCTGGGAGCTTGCAGCAGCAGTTTTACGATGCGTTGGCAGCTATTTCCACCTAACGGGTACGTGTTGAAAGTTTTAAGGGAACTGATAGCTGAAGGGACTGGCTGTAATGGAACAACACTACGCTACTGCCCAGGTATCCGTGCCACAGCCAGTCCCACCCTACCCGCCCTGGATGGCGGCATTTGTAAACTTTACAGGTATTTGTTATTCTGCAGCAGCAAATAAAACAAATAAAGAACTGATTTGTATCTAAAACAATGACTGCCCTGGCTTTAAACTGTGCAGCAGCACAAAACTGTGGAGAGTTTGGCTTATTGTTTCACCCAGGTCTAAGGAAGTAAAAGCAAGCAATGATTACGATAACCTTCAGTATGTGTTTCTCACATGGAAAACACTAACTTCCTTTTCTCTAAAAGTATTCCAGCAGACACATTTAGAGGCTGACACGTTCTCCACATTTAAAATGTGTGTCAAAAAAAAAAAATCTTAATTCATAACTGTGGGCAGTAACAGTGGCACTGCTGCTCAGCTCAGCACAACCCAGATTAAAGCAGCAAACCCTGGGAGCTGTGTCATGGCCAAGGCAGCCTGCATTTAGAGTCTCCGCTTTGCCCAACCAACAAATGGAAGAGCAGGATTCCTGCGCAGTCCTTACATGGAAAAGAGTGTGGAAGAATGGCAGTAAGTTGTTAGCACTACAAAAAGAAATAAATAAGGGAAATTCCATTTTTATCTACACCTTGCTCCACTGGAAAGGCAAACTAATTGAAATATTTTGATTTGTGCAGATTAGCAGATTTAAAAGATCCAGATGTGATCTGCCTTCCAGAACATTTTGCTAAACGCAGCGCGCAGGCGCCTGAAGCCTGGCCCAGAGCTCTCCCACAGCCAGGGACCCTGCCCTGGCAGCACCGAGCACACCCCAGCTGGCACCAGCACCGCCAGGCAGGCGCTGGGCACCTTCTACCCTCAGGAAAGGAAGGCAGGGAAAGGTGGTTTTTTGTTGGTTTTTTTTTTTTTTTAAAAAAAAAAAGACTCAACAGATTCACAATGCAACTCTAGGAGTCTCACTATGAATGGGTTTCCTTTGGAGCTGGGATTAAAACCATGGTGTTGAAGCCCTGACAGAGCATCCTTCCACTTCCCAAAGTTCTTTTGTCCAATCTTTTTGCAAGGCGATACCCCCACAGCAGGATTTTGCTCCTGAATTACTGGTTTAGAGGGATGACATTGCAGCTCCAGAGCCAGCTCTGGGGTAGGTTTCCCAGTTCCCAAGCAGCTCTGGAAAAGCTAAATGAAGCGTTTCTTACATAGCAAAGCAAATCCTAAAGTTAGGTTTTTGTCAGATCAAGTTGCCTAAGATGTTCTCTTTCAAATTGGTCAGTTGGAGCATCAGTGCTTTTGAAAATGAGTCCCTTCAGGAGCGAAGGGCAGCCTGGAAGCATTCGCTCAGGAGATGTGGGAGCGATGCAGCCCACCCGGGGGAGATGGGGCACTTTTGGCCAAACCAGCGAACTGGGGGGCGGAGGGAGGGCCAAGGCGCAGCCTCAGCCTCCGGTTGCGCCGGGCCTTGCGCCCCCGCGCAGCGAGCGCGGGGAGGGGCCGCCGCACGCCGCCCTCTCTATTGGCTGCACCCGCGGCCAAGCGCGGCCTCCGGGGCGGGCGCGCAAATAAAGCGCGCACCTGCGGAGAGCACCTGGGAGGGGGCAGAGCTCCGCCGCTCCCGGAACCCCCGCGCGTGTGCGCGGCGCCTTGCGCGCCCCCCTGCCCGGCCCGGGTGGAGGGGACAGCGCAGCGCCACCCCGGGAAGGGACCGTCCGCCGCCGCCTCCTCTGGGATTCTGTGCAAAAGAAAGATGAACAAGAAGAACAGAAATGGTCCCCTAGCGCATCCCTTACCAGCTGTCCTATTTTAGTTCCCATCTCCTTAGTCTTTTTTTGTTTTTATTTTGCTCCAAATCCAAGTAAAGCCGTTGCAGGACAGGATGGGTCCCTGGCTGACCAAGACAGGTGAGTGAGCCGTACAACCACGTGCGCTTATGTCTTGTGTAAAGTTGGGAACTGGGGGAGCGTCGTGGCTGGGGCCACCGTGTGCGGAGGTGGCTTCGCTGGGAGGGTGCAGAGGAGAGAAGATGTGGGAGGCCGGAACGAGGCGTAGCGGTGCCATTCATACCGCAAAAGTGTCACTCGGCTGTTTGGAAACTGAGGCTGGGAACAATGCAAACATCTTAAACACTGCCATTGGGTATTTTAAGTCACAGATAATAGAGGTGTTACTCAAAGGAGCAATTGATGATACATAGAGGGATTCCCTAAAAAAAAAAAAAATTATATATTTCCTAAACTGGCAAGAAGTGTGGTTGTCACTGGCCTTTAAGAACAACGTAGTTCACTTAGAACCCATGGTGTCGCTCTGGATTTACGATGATTGCCAGATTTGCCATCTAAATCACCATTTGTAAGAGTTCAGCTTACTTCCAGTCAGTTGATTCTTCTCTTGATTTTCTATGCGGGTCACTTGAAAAATGTTTTCTTACCTATCCAGGGATATCAGGAAAAAGTGAAATTTTTATTAAAGTAATCATATTTGTTAATTTTCCATATGGAAAAAGTTTTAACTTGCTTTGGTTTGACAAGTTTGCTGAGTACTTTGAAGTCTGAGGTCCCGTACTGCTGCAGGGCATTAGGGATGCTGAAGCATGAGGGTAGGTGAGCCATCTCGGGGATCAGAGGAGCCGGTGGGCTCAGGCTGCTTTTCCCTGGATGCCTTGTTTATGCTGGCTGTTGTGTACCACCAAGAGAAGAGTCTAAAGACCTTCTCACTCCAGAAGAGAGAATCACGAGCTTTATAAGTGCTCAGCTGCTCTAAACCCAGGTTACTCTCCAAGAGCAATGCTTGGTGGTAAAACAAACCACAAGTTTGACCTGTTGTAAAACTTGCTCAAAATCGAGACAAACAAAGCTGTTTTCTCTTTAAAAAACCGATAGCAGCCAATTTCAAGCAAAGGCTTTGGAAAAGCATAAGGGTAACACCAGAGCAAAGCAGGAAAATGGAAACGCCTGAATGAGCAGCAGAACATCCTTTGGGTAGGAGCGACTCCCGGAAAAGGCCCAGGCAAAGGTGGTTTTCAGACACAACACCTGGCTCAGGTAGGGGTGGCAGAAGTGTTGCCTCTGGAAGTCACACAGTGTCAGATCTGAGCTTCAGAAAGCAGTTTTTACTTACGCTTTATTTTAAATACAAGCTTATGTCACAGTGAAACAAATTATTACTTACTTATCTAACCAGGGTTATGAGCTGCTGGCATTGCACCGAAAGTTCTAAGGGCTTGCAATCACCGAGCCTAACGCAAAGTCCATTTAATGTAACAAAGGCAACAAGCTTTGGCTCAGAGCATCTTTCTTTCTCTCTTAGTTCCCCAGAAGACATACAGAAACATTTGCTCGCTTTAAAGTTCAGAGAAGTCCAGTACAATTTCCTCTGACCTTTAGTTAAAGGTCTGCCACTTCTGGGGATGCAGCAGATCTTTGCTGCTGCTCAGGGAGAGGCAAGAGACTGCAGCCTGGCTCTCGGGGAGGAGCAAAAACCAACTGGAATCTCCTTAAAAGGCTGATAAAACCCTGTACTGGTAACCTTTAATTTACTTCAAATTGGTTGTTCAAGTTTGAGGGGCAGTTAGCTGCTGGAGGTGGGTCCCTGAGCTTGAATTTCAAGTTTTTATTACCATTGTTTTAATGCAAGACTTTGTTGATAAGCCCCATTCCTTAATAATCTGCATTATTCCTGAAGGAAGCGGGAGCCAAAGCCAGCCTGGCAGCTTTGCTCTCTCCTGGGCACACCGGCTGTGAGTTCCGGGCACGCAGGGGTTAAGGGCTGGAAGCTGCGCGTTAGGCAGCTCTGGTGTTCCAGCCCGTCGTGACTTGCCCGATAAAAGGCATTTCACATCAACCAGGATTGCACAGAGGAATTTCAGTTGATGGGTTCCTGCCCAGGCCACCCTTTCTCAGGACGTACCCGAAAGCGTTGAACAAGTCTCGACAGAACGAAGGGAGAGGCTGCGATGCACAACAGGCAGCGGGTTTATATTCAAAAGCAAGAGTGAGGGAGAAACACCCTAAGCTATTTGTTCTGTTAAATCCTCCATCAGCACCTCCATAGTGGGGAATTTTGTGGGTTGGCTTTTTTTCATCCCTCAGGTACAGGCAAGCATTGCAGTTCATCTTCAAGTTAGGTTTTTGCATCCTAACCTATCTTTTCCCAAGCTGCAAAGTACAAGATTTCAACTTTTAATTTGCTTAAGTGATCCAAGCGCATGGGAGAGCTGCTAAGACATGCTGCTCCTCAGCACCAAACCCTTCATTTCACTGGGCGCTTGGAAAGTCCCAGTTTTCCTAGGAATCAAGGAGGCAGGAACTATGACCTGGATCCCTTTGTTTGACTTTGTGTCCCTATGAAGCAAAGCCACCAAAATTGGAAACAATATCTGCCATTCCTTGCAGGGATATGGGGAACTTTCATTTCACTCATGGGAACTGTGCATTTCAGGGGAGATTTTAAAAATGTTTTCAGTTCTTCAGATGAGAGGCAACATGCAAGGCTAAGTATATGCATTGTGTTCAGACTACAGTATTAATTTTACAGCTAAAACCAGAACATACCTAAAAAAGTAAGATATTTCAATGTATAATCAGATTCCTTTGCAAGAATCTCAAACATCCTTACTGCATAGATGCACGGATGACTTGGTTTTGTGGGGGGGAATATTTCTAACGGTCTTAATTTTCTTTACTTTTGTCTCTTTCCCAGATTGGAAGTTCTTTGGAAGAGGCTACACGTCTTCAGAGGGTTTGGACAGTGCTTAGCTTAACTATCTGAATCTTCACGGTACCTTAGTGCAATCCCATGATACAAATAATCCATTTCACAGATGCACTAAGGTGTGTGCGTGAGCAGCAGCAGCCTGGCATTGCCATGTGGGGACAAGCAACGTGTTCCTGCTCTATCTGCCCATGCTTTTCAGGAAGCAGACCCCAGTTACCACATCATCTGGGGCTGGGGCTGAGAAACATTATTTCTCCCTTATCTAGGCTGAAGGGAAGTAGTAGCTTAACACATCCTCATTATCAAAAGTCTTTAAAAAGAACTATCATGTAGAAGAAAATTGCCTCCTGGCATTCTTTGGATTCTGCAAATCCAGGGGTTTGAGGCCAGAAGGGACAATGGTGATTATCTTGTTGGACCTCCCCTGTGAGAGCCATAAAAGCTGAAACCCTTGAGCACTTAATTTGGAGAAGCTCCTGGTAGTTTACGACCTTCAGAAGATGGAGAACTGCCATATCCTGTAGCAAGTTGTTCGCACAGTTAATATTACCAAGTGTACCTGGCAACTTTGTTACAGGCTAAAATTAAAGTTAACTCAAATCAGGGATACAGGAAAAAAAAAAGAGCAAGTGAAAGTTTCAGCCCATAGCATCCCCATAAGCACTGACTGTAGAGTCTCCCACCTCCTACATACGATTCAGACATCGCAGGTGTACCAGCTGCGCTTCCCCAAAAGGTAGGTTACCATGCGATACACTCGCCTGCGTTTTCCAAGTGAAATAAGGACGATCCATGGGTTCTGTTGTCCTTCATTCCACCGGAGTCTGTCTCATACCTAACCAGATTTCAGTGGAGTGAAGCACAAGAGACATGGAGATGAATCAGCAACAAGAGGAACTGCTTCCCACTGAGAGAAGGGAAACTGCGTGGAAATTTGGATACAGCAGGCATCCAAACTGAGATCAAGCTTGCTGGGAGATGGAGAGGAGCAGTACACGTAGCATTTTAATAACCTGAATATTTCTCCAAAGTCTCCTGCAATAACCCATTCTGAGAATGTACTTACTTTCTGCATCATATGTAAAGATTAAAAGTCTACAAAGACCACAAGCTGCTTTGTGGAAGGCTTAAATACCTTATTAGCAGGAAATTAAACCCTAAGGTGGATAAATTAGGCATGCAACCATTGCTTTCAGTCATCTTCCCTCTAGGATGGTATAGCTAGTAAAGAAACCAGAACGTAGCCTTGTTTCAGTGCATACACACTGCTCCGCGTTCCCTTGAGGATCTTCCTCTGAAAAATCACACCAGCAATATTTGCTTCCTTCCAGCTCGCCTGCCACACTGCCTTCAGAATCTGGCAAAACTCCATTAAAATTTTAGACCCATTTATTTTGCAAAAAAAATGAATGTAAATAAGATTTAAGTTGAGGGCGAATTTAGATTTTTCAGGCTGAGCATGAGATGGATCTTTTCAGGTGTCAGTGTAAATTCCTCTAGGGTTAATACAGTTAAACAGATTTGATGCATAAAAGCGTCACATCTAACACTAATCATTCACCAATTGTAATTGCCTTTTCAAAGTCCTCACCTCCCCGAGACAAATGCCCCAAAAAAATGAGGTCTGGCAAATTTAAAACAAAAAACAAATAATGTCCTCCTACCATCAGGACCTATTATTTGCTTTGATAGATTTAGTACCAGGTTTCAGGAATTTATTGTCCTGTATTATTTCTCAGCTGCCTGCCTAATCCTTCTTCCTCCCTCCTTCCTTCCATCTGACTGATTTTAAGGCGCCCAAGAACTGCTTGCTGATGGCTTTTCCTACAAACGCAGACCACGGAGGGGTTTGCTCCCTGGGAAGCCCACAGTTTTCACGTGCAGTGGTGTGAGCTCTCCCACTCAGCCATGCAGGTTCTCCAAGCCTCTGATGCTTATTTCCAGGCTCATTCTTAAGCATAATGCCTCCTGTGTTGGTTATCTTACAAAAAACTATTTTCCTGCTTAGTCTTAAAGTTACACTCTACTCCAAATCAAATCATTACAATAACAAGAGCACAATATTTTCAAACCAGAATCTAGCCAACCCTGCACTGTTTCTGTTTACACTTTCTTATCCATCCAATGCTCCATCTCTGAGGGTATCTTGAAATACATAACAACCAAGATATCTTCGATATCTTTGCCTGAAGTATTTTTCTTCAGGGCATCTCAGAAGAACTGATACCTTAATGAGCTGTTCCTTAGAGTTCTGGTGGTGATAAATGGTAGAGGGTAACAAGAACACTGGCAAGAAATTGAGCATTTTTCCCCCATTATCTTTTTAGTGAGACAAAGAGTGAAAGTGCAAAAGGGTAAGTATCACCTGTCAAGCATATGTGGATGAAGAACACACAAATTTGCTTATTTACCCATTAAGGGTAATAAACTAGGAGTGCCTGCCTTCCCACTGCCTGGGCAACAGCTCATCCAGAGGGCAGGACCCCGTGCAGGAAAGCTGCTGGATTCCAAGCAGATCCAAGGATCCATGGAAGCAGATCCCACCCTTCCCTCCCTGGCTTCAGCTTCCCAGGCATAAGAGGCCTTCGTTTGCAGGGCACTGTGAGCCCCATGGACGAAGGCAGGAAATATTGTTGGGTATTAATGATCTGCTAGGGAATATTTACAGCACTATGAGTAATATATTACTTAAGCATTTTTTTTTTCCCCTCTCCATATGAAGGACATTTTGGCTAACAGCTTTCCATACATTAAAGCAATGAATATAATGAGACAGCAGACAAACTGCCAGAGAGGCACTGCTGTGGACAAGCCTGTGTCAATACACCACACAGTTAGCAGAACTCCTTTAAGAGATGACAGGTGCTATGTAAATGCAAGCTCGTTATCAAAGAAACCACAGCTTGTTGCTCACATTGATGTACACCAAAGACAAGAAAAACCCTCAAGTGACTCTTTGGAGTAATACACGCAGTCTAAAGACTGAATATTTCCAGACCTTAGAAAGCAACTGATGATATAGATCTGGCAATTCAGGCAAGAAAAAAAGAAACAAACAAAAACACACCACAACAAAAACGCTGAAAAACACAACACACTTACTTTCAGGCAAAAGGAATGAGAGTTCAAGTATCACCAGCCATTAGTCCTGGCTGGTGCATTTGGAAGCTGTGTCTCGCCAGCACCGGTACTTGGGGTGTTATGTCAAACCTGTCCTTATCCAAGGGGCCTCATTCACACCAGGTCCATCCATCCGAACACCACCCTTCCCAGCTGCAGCCCCACACCTCACTGTCTGCAGGCTCACTCACAATGACACCAAGCTTACGGGCACAGAAAGACTTAAAACCCAGTGCACTTCCCTGCTGCTGTTTGTGAGCACCAAGTCTTGAATAGTGCCTGGCACTGCGGCTTGGTGCAGGGGAACTGGAGAACCCCTCTGAAGCGGGTTGATTTGGGGGATATTTCTTTGAAGCGTTGGTTACCAACAGCCTCAGCATCAACTTCACAGATTATAGAACAGAGAGCAGACAGATATGGGAGCTGAGCCTATGGACAGAGACCTCCTGGAAAAGGGCACTTAAGCAAGAACAGGAACCACACCAACTGCTTTGACCTCAGAGATGGCATTGCTTAGACTCCCATTACAACAACGCACGAGCCACGAACGAGTGGCTTCCACTGTGCGCCTTGCAACCCGTGAGCGGCTCCGCTCTCAGAAAGGGCTCTGGCTCAGAAACCACAGCACAGTCCTCTGTGCATGCAAGGCATCTTCTGTATTGAGCTGCCTCAAAGAGTCTCAAGCATGGTATAGGCAGTAGCTGGTATAGTTGAGAACTATTTTAAATAACTACCCCAAGACGGGCAGTGCTTCCATTCAAAGTTAATTCACTGGGCAGCACAGAAGCAGTAAGCGCACAGCCACTCCAAAGAAAACTCCCCTGTCAAAAACTAAAACAGGCATGAGCTGAAAGATGCCTGAAATGGCATAAAACCAGGCTAGCTTATAGCAGCAAATGTCTGTCCTTTCTGATTTTTTTCTCATGGAGAGGAAGATGAAGAATAGTACTGACTATTGAGCTGAGCTGAACATCCAGGGAGGCAGAGAGCTAGAAAAGCCAAAAGTTTTCAGCCTTTTGACTAGTGACATTTCAGTGTTGCACTTACATTCCTTTCCTAAAGTCAGGTTTTTATTCAGCAGACAGCTAGGCCCAGATATCCCCTCAATCCAAACCTCCTGGCCCCATCTGAGTCGCCCCATGCCTGGCATTAACACCACAGAGCCCTGAAGCAGAGGGGAGGCTGGGATGAGAGGCCCTTCAGAAATCCTTTACAACTGTGGATTTGATTGACTGACTGATTGAACTTAATTGCAGATATTCTCTCAATTGTACACTTAATTACTGACACTGTGTCAAAAGATTTCTGGAGCAGCACCTGGAGGACAACCTTGCAAGTGCCAGTCAGAGCCAGCTGCACAAGGCATCGGGAGGTGCTGCGCATCGCCTGCAGCTTGGAAGGGGAAAAATCATAATATTTTAATAACATACAATTAGGGCTTCACCCGCCCTCAAACACAGGCATACACACACACGCAATCACAGATCTCTTTGCAGGGAGGGCATCTAATGCATCGGGGAGAGAAAAGAAACAAAGCATAGTAATTATGGGAGCATGTGATGGTCCCACCCTTTGTGGTCTCCCCCAGTATCTGCCGCATTGTGAGCTGCAGGGGGAGGGCACCACGCCATCCACATTGGCAGGAGCCGCACAGCTGCTGGCCACTCTCGATTTAGTAACTCCAGATTTCGTATGTTTGAATTGTAACCAGAAATAAACCCCATGATATTCGTTCAAAGGTTAGAACTCTGGATATTCTCAGCAGTGATTTCGGGTCACTGCAGGTCTTCCTGAAAACAGCTATGCATGGAGCAGAGCTAACAGCACCCTTACCGCCTGCAATAAGAAGTGCCTGCGGGCACTCCGTGATTACAGCTCCTATACTCCTCAACAGATAATCAGTATTTCAGTGAACTCAAAAACTTACACCCACTCCAAATAGCTTGTATGTGTAGCACATGTGATGCACAAATAAGCAGAAACTAATCTGGAAGTGTGCAGTTTTTCCTCACTATATTTTTTTACCAATAAAGTCACATTTTAAAAACCTTGTTATTAACTAGATGTGCTAGTCAATAAATATGAGTGGCTGCAGGGCATTAGAGACCCTTCCACTGCTGCTGCGTGTGAATCAAAATAGGATCAAGTGAGAGGCAGCCAGGCCTTGGGATGCGAGGATCAAAGGGAAGGTGAGTGATGGCAAGTGGGACGAGAAGGGAAGGATGTCTGCTGCAAAGCAGAGCTCGCAGTGGTATTTAGGGTCTGGTTCCCTGCCTCCGAACCCACTCTGCACACCCAGGCACGTGCAGCAGCCGCACACACATCTGGTTAAAGGCCACGATAAAGAGGGACCAGGATTCCCTGTGAATTAAAGGACTGCCAACCTCAAAAAGGTGTTGAGAGAGAAAGCTAGACTTGTGGCAACACTGGTTACAAGTTACCGCCTCAATGGCTGATCTCTCTCCAAAGCATCTCTCAGCCTGGAAAAGTCACAGGAACTGGCACAATCTCTGCTTCTGTTGGATCAGAGCAAGGCTGAAAACAGTCTGGTTATGTAGGTCTGGTTTAAAAAGGGAACATCTTCCGGAGAAAGTAGTAGCTGTGGCTTTTAGGCATCTCTAAAATCAGGGCTATACAACACACAGCATATCACAGACACCCTAGATACACAGCCAGCTCAGGTGCTGATGCACAGCTACATTCCTCTAAAAATCCCCAAAACCAGAGCACACCAAAACCGTACAGACAACTAGCAGAGAGTCAGAATTGTTTCACACCCACATATATGAAATTTGCTCAAAACACCTGGAGCCTCATTAATTTACATGTGACATGTTGCTACACTTAATTGCCTTTGACAATTAGTAACATTTCAACACCTCCTTTAATGGCCTCATTATGAGAACACTTGTCTTCTGCACAGCAGATAGAAGAAAATAGATGGGTGAACTCCCAAGGCAAGGCTCCTCTGCAGGTGTTTTGATGAAGAGTGAAGACCCCAACCCCAAGAGGCCATCCAAACTTTGGCTGACGCTGCTGCTTCTGCTCTGGTCCTGCCCCTCCTGTCCTGTTCCCAGGCTGGGAGAGGCATAGAAATGCAGACCCACCCCATTCAACTCTACAGGCTCCTGCCTGTCTAGTGGAAGTGTTTGTTACACTTAAACTTTGCAGAATTGCTTTGGTGAAGTACGATTGCAAGCACTGGCTGCACTCTGGCAGCCCTCGTCTCTCAGAAATAAGCAGGCAACTGCACACAGCGTTGCAGGCTGGGCACAAATGCTGGATTCGGCAGCTACATCGAGCTGAAGAACCTTGCTGCTGCTTGTAAGCCTGCAGAATCCCTGCTGATAAACGCTGCAGAACTCAGATGTAAAGCGAGAGCATGAGAGGGAGACCGACAGGTCCAGCCCCACACGCGGTGCTACTGCTGATAAGTGCAAGTTCATTATGGGGCCCATCCTGCTCCGACAGCGGTGGCAAACGAGCGCACTGCATGACAACGACTAGGTTGTGCTCACATTCTCGGTTCTGCAACATATGCTAGGATTTTCTGTGCTTTCTCTTTTCCTCCCACTCCTCACCCCTTTTCGAGTCCAGTTCCCTCCCCAGCAACTCTCAGCCGAGCAGCGCAATTCATCCTCAAACTCCCGCAATGCTGTTGTCAACTCTCCATTTCCTTTCGAATCTCTGCTGAACACCATGCTTCCTCTTACTTTGGTACCTGCCTTTCTCCTCCTCTAGGTTTATTTAGTTTTGTGAAGTGTCTTGAGCTTCAGAGGTCTAAAGTGCTGCACCAACATCAATCACTGCAACCCCACTGGTACAGTCAGGCAAGTCTGATGGCACCCTGCACACCAGTGACGTACCTGTACCACAAAAGGCTCCACTGAAAGCTTCCCAGCCAGATCTTGCAGGAGAGGTGCGCTCTCGCATCACCAGCATAACAACTGTTGTTCTTTTGCGTTTCCTTTTTAACAGCAGCTCTTAAATTATTTGGGTCAGGACATGACCTGGATGCTGATGGGCACCCGCTGACCAGTTTGTGCGCAGGTCCCAGTGACTGCAGAGCCGCCAGCACCAACACAGCTCCGGAAAGCACCCACGGGTCTGGGTGGGGCCATGCACTCACTCCCATTTCATCCCTTTGATGCAGTTTTCACTGCAACCAAAGCCTGTGGTGGGACTCACCATAAAGAAAAAAAAGGAGAGTGCAACTACAATGACCTATTTCCACCTCTGCTGGTTATTTTCTCTGCTGGATATTTTCTCAACAAGTGTACTAATGCCAAGGACAGCAGCTCATTTTGTTCTCACTGCAGGGCAATGTCTCTGAGAGGGAAGGGCATCCTGCCCTCGCTCATAGTGGTCTCCACATGCTTCCCTCACTGGAGCTGTGTAAACCAGGAGCAAGTGGGAAGAAAGCTCACCAGCCACAAAACTAGCCCAGACTGGCTTCTCCAAAAGAGCCAGTGTAGGCTTAACGGTGGAGAGAGTTTATGAATAAAACAAAGCTTTATTAAACTACTATTACATTTTGATTGAATAGCATTTGGACTACATAGAAGCAGACATATTCCTGAAAGTAATTGGTTTTCCACATCTGCTTTCCTTTCTAATTGGACTAATTACTTCAGTGTAGGATCATGTTCACTACTCTCCAGAAAGCAAGAAACCTTGATTTACAGTGAGAAGAGCAGCAATTAGAGAGAATTAATTCATACGGTAACATCTAAATAAATCATATTATGAGAAGACAGCAATGTAATTATTGTGACTGGTGACTCTCTTGTGGAGAAACATCATCCTTAAGCCTAAATCAAGCAGCTCAGTTCTGAGGAATCCACCACCGCTCCTTCAATTTCACAGAGCATGTACTACCAGTTTTATTTTTAAGACCTAATTGAGGTGCATTGTCAAAAACATAGGGTCTAACACTCCTCAGGCAGCTGAGAAAAGCAATCAAATCCTTGACAACTCCGTGTTTGTCCTCTGAATCAGATGTGTGTTCAACAGCCATGGATAACATATGCCAGCAGCAGCTCCCAATCCAAGGTGCATCAATTTTATGGGTGTAATACCCTCCATGATGAGCCAGGCTTTTCTTGCTCTCCAAACCCAGTCCGCCCCATCCAGATGGCCGGTTAAAAGGCTTATGAGGAGAACATGCTGAACTACAGGCTTTCAGAAGACAATCCTGCCCCTGACATTGATAATTTATCTTCCTACTTACACATTAGCAGTCTGGTCCTACTTCTTGGAGATCAGGCATCCCTTTGCATGGTGAAAGCCATCTTACCAAGGCAGAGCTCCCTTCATCTGCTTGTAATTAGTTCTGTTCTTAATATCATCCCCATCAAGTCACTGGGAGCTTTGGTGTTCCTCTCACAAACACCTCCTGCTAAGGCAAACGCTACCTTCTTCTCATCTTGTTTGTGTACTTCCAGAAAAAAAAACTTGCCGTGCCATTTTTTGGGGAATAGGCAATTGTTTCCCAGCAAACCAGACAGCACGGGATTTTCTGTGCGAGAGCTCCATGGCTTAGAAGCTGCCATAGCCAGAGCTAGCTCCGGGCACAGAGGCAGAATAACCCAGTTCTCCAGCTCAGTTAATTAGTTCTCTTAATACGGTTGTTCTGCCTCTAGAATGAGTCTCCATACGACTCTCACCCCCTCAGTTAGGGGTGGGCATTCCCATTTCAGAGACACTTGCTGTATCTACACATTACAGAGCCATTGTCTTACACCACCATACGACACACACGAGCATGATAAGAATTATGATAATATGATGTTATACTTTATGTCCACAACCTGACACATCATAAACCCCTTGCATCAGAAAGCCAAGCTTCACATTCAAACAATTACCCTCTTTCAGCAAATGCATGATCCATTAGGAATTAGTGTGATAAATTGTCAGTTCAGATGGGTGGAAACATATCCATCTTGATTTGACATTCTTTTGCCACAGCAGTAAATACAAGCAGGGCTCCCTGATTTGGAGGGAAAGGTGTAACACTAAACCTGGAAAAAAGCACAGTTTGTAGCTTGGTGGTTTTAAGCAAACACTTTTAGGAGCCTTAGCTCTTTCTGTTATTATTTACTTCTATTCAAATCTTCTTCCCCTTTCCTTCTGGGATGTTTTCACAGTTGCCATTAAATATCTAAACATTCTCAAAAATCAATAAATAAAAATAAAATAAAAATCAAGAAGTACCCTCAGCTCTGCATTGATCCAGTCTGTCTGACATTTGCACAGGTAAGGCAAGAATCCCTTGGGCTGGATTCCCTGCACCCCATAACCTGGAGGAGAGATTTATATGCAGAACAAACACGATGTGTAAAAAACCACACCCCACGCCAGTCGCTCTCTGCGCGGGTGCCACGGCTGGCAGAGGTTTGGATTCCCATGATGGCAGGCAGCTCAACAGCTCCGAGCTGAGCCCACCTCTGCAAATACCTACAGAAAAGGTTCTGAGCAGGACAAAACCAGCCCCTTCGACTCCCTGAGACTGCTTCATTTTTATTCCAATATTTGTTGCATTATCCTGGCCTAAAAACAGAATAATGGAAAAACTTATCTAATTACTTTGCAAGCATGGAAGAGAGATCTTTAAATTTATTTCAGCCCTATAAACCCATGGCAAAAATACAGATGCAGGGTTATCAGAGGTCCTAAAGAAAACTAAGACCACAAGAACCATACATACATTTAAAAAAACCAAAAAGACATTAAAAATACAGTAAGTATCACAACAATGTGAGGACTGTTTTGAAGGTAAGCGGAACAGCTGGTAACTCACAGCCCTTATTCTTTTATCATTGTTCAGCTGAAGGTTGAGAAGATTTCAAAACTGCAATTATCAACAATAGATTTGCATCGAAATCAGCATCTCCGCTGCATTTCTCACTCCTCCCCCTCCTCCTCCTCAATAAAGAGGTGGAAGCAGCAAAGAAAGCAACATCTTTAATACAACAGAGAAACATTTTTTTCCAAGAAATATCCGTGCAATCAGATACACTAAAAAAGGAGGGAAAGTAGAGCCTGTGTGCTTGGGCATTTTTAAAAATCAAACCAATTAAGACATTTCCTTTGTGTCAGGTTGGTCAGGTAAAAAAAAACAGGAGAAGTTGGGGGTTCCCCCCACACACTATTTAGCAATGGTGACATATCTTTATATTCCTTTTGGCCAAGTTTCATTTATTGTTCTGTGTGGGCCACTTATCAGCTCACCAGTAAGAGAAAGTCTCATACAACTGGGAGCAGTGGAAAGGAAAAAAGCCAGGTCCAAGCAGCAAGGCTGAACAGCCAGACTGGTTCCACAGCAGAGCTGGCTGGGAGATGTCTCCCTGCGCTCTTCCATCTCCCCCCTTAAATAACTGGAGTTTAAAATCATTTTTCTAGTAAAAGTACAACAGGCAAGATATCACCCGCTTCGGGTTTGTTTTTCTTTCCTGGTGCTTTCTTCCAGGTCTCCTAATAACCGTGGATTAACAAACAATTACAAGGCTTCATTCTTACTGCCATGTAATTCCAAGAAAGGAAGAGCATCTTTCTGGAACATTATGCTTGAAAAACAATGCAGAGCTTTGACTGTCAAGTCACTGATGTTCCCTCTTCACTTAAAAGCTTTCCAATTTACTTACAAATTATAGTGTTTTTAATGCAAATTAAGCACTAGAGAACATTCTTCCCTTCCCCCAGATTAGCAAGAACCAAATTGACCAAGAAAGCCAAACATGGAATCTGGACGCAATGAATATTTAAAATAATGAGCCTGTTTAATTATTCTGATTGGTGAAGTACGAGGTTATTAAACGCCTCTGAACTGATGACAGGGTTTGAGCATATGGCTTTGCTTTCTGAACACTGAGAAAATGTTTTCTGATACTCTGTGTTCCAGTATCCTTTGTTGAATTAACTACGGGGATGAAATACAGCAACACGTGCTCAGAGACCTTTGGGAAATCTCTCGCTCCAGAAGCAAATGCCACAGTGCGGAAGGAGAGGCACTCGGGAAACAGCAAGCGAGAGCACGTGATCGACCAATTTCTGCACAAGTTACCTGGCTCCTTCTAGCTACTTAGGAAAAAAAATAAAGTTTACTCAGTTCTGCTTTTGTTCCAGCTTCTCACTGAATTCACGTCTGCCTGAAAGTTTCACTTACATACACAGGAAAATCCTAGACCAGAGGGACCTGGTTACAAAGATACCGTGCTGAGTCAGACAAGAGAACAGATTAAGTTCCTGTGTTTCCCATTAGCACTGTGGTAAGCACTATCCAGCTTTTTTACTTTTCACATTGCAAACCCTTTTCAGCCATCAGGCCTCTAAACGCCTGTGAGTTCAACCAGCCAACAATGCCTTCTGTGCCAAAAGGCAATTACACAGCCCTTTCCTCCCCAGATCCTGCATTGAACTACTGAGGAAAGCACACGCTGCAAAGGGAGAACAGAAACAGGGTCAGGACATGCCCAGGGTCCCCAAACAAGCAGGTAGAGAAGTTATTTCTTCCCTCTCACATAAGGGTGACATTTCCCCTGCTCTGCCTTTACAGCATCCACCTGTACAACCCAGTGAGATGCTACCAGCTCTCTTTGTTCCTGCCTCACTGCACACAGCCATCTGGGCCCTCCCTTTTGTTTCGGGGTTTAAAGTCCAGAGAGTTTGTGCTTGTTTACAAACACTCGCAAGCCCAGGGATGCTTATCTCCAGAGAGGGAGGGGGAAGTCAACAAGATTTTACTGGAAGTCCTGATTTTTCAAGGTACTGAGCACCTGCTGCTTCTCTCAATTTCATGGACCTTTGGGTCACTGCTCTCTGCTTTCCGAGTCATCTGTATAGGAAACCTAATTACTCTGAAATAACGAGCGTGCTTTGCACAGAGCCAAGTGAAAGCTTATGACCCAGCTTCTCTCCCCGTGATAATATCTCTACCCACTCCTCATCCAGCAGCAACCTTCCAAAGAGACAGCAATTCCAGGAGAGCACTGTGTTCTTACAGGGCCCATCAAGAGGTTACAGGGGTGAAACAAGTTAATATCCCTGTGGCAGCTCATCACACCTCCTGATTCCTAATGCCATCTTCCCTGAAGCTATTTTTGGCTTTAAGTTGAGATTCTGGAACTTCTGGAGACTGAAGGGCAAAGAGGTGAATGAGCACATCTGCTCCACGCCTCCCAGCTTGGTATCTTGTACTTTAACCATCCCTAATACCTAATGACTGAGCACAGGGTGGCTGCCTCTGCCCTTCGATACATGCTGAGAAAGGTCAGAACGCAATGGAGAATTTCTGTTCCTGGGCTTTTCAGCATGGATTACCATTCTCCTGGTTTCCTAAGTTCTGGCTTCGTCAGCACACACCTGACCCATTGCCATCCCATCTCTTGCACCACACCAACAGCTTCTGTTCTCTCAAGGAGGGAGCTGGAAGCACCAAGACAAAATGCTGTGACGATTACCTTGTCAACACCTTTCCTTGAGCTAGCACGAAGGAGCAGTTGGGGATTCATCTGAATCAAACTCCCCTTTCCTGCTCCATTTCTTCCTGGCTTCTTGTGCTCTAATGCGGTTACATACCACACGGAGAACATTCTGACCCTAAGCCCAAGGCAGGTGCTCTGAAACAGTGCAGGAGAACACAAGCAGGAACAGACATCAGCCATTACCACATGGGCTCAGAAAGACCAGACTGGAAACAGTTTCAGTTGCTGAGTAGATTTCTCCATTATTTTGCCAATGGTTTTGTTTTAAATATTTACAATTAATGTCTAATCCAGGGACCTTTCTCAAAGACCAGGGTGGTGCTGGCAACGCCGCAATGCTCCCCAGCATGGGCAAAGCCCATAGCCTTGAGTGGCCACAGGCACCCAAAGCCAGGTTTGGTGTACCCCACACACAGCTCCACTGGCAAAATGCATCCGTGTGCGGCTCCCACTGAGCTTTCCCACTGCTAGCAGAGCCTGGCAAATTTCCCCTCAGGGAAAAAAAAAAAACCTCAAGCTTTACCTACATGAGCTACTGAACAAAAAAAAACCACAAAACCCACAAAAACCAACTAAGCAAACAAAAAGGAGATAAAAGCAGTTTGCTTTAAGGCAGCAGCTTTTCCGAAAGCCCACAGTAAATCTTTAAGATTATCAATAATGAACACATTCAATGTCTTTTTTTTTGTTGTCTCTTAAATCACTTCTTCCAGTGGAAAGAAATCAGTCTGGGGGGTTGTTCATATGCGAGCTGCATTTATTATCAAGGGATTGAGACTGCTAGAAATGGAGAGGAGTAAGATGAGCCTCGACAAGGCTGGGGGGGGAAGCACACCGCCACTTTACAGTCCTTCCTCCCCCTATTTGTCACAGCACCCCAGTAATGAGCACTGGAATTCATCTCTCTCTAATGACACTCACAGTGGTAGATGTTTTCCCAAATTTAATCAAGTGACAATACAAAGTCTTTAATATGCAAAGGAGCCTTTTGTGTAACTCACCAGAACTTTGGTGTCTTGTCACGCCTTACAGAAATTCCAGGAGAAACAAATTGCAGTAATCATAGGAGAGAACAAGTCGGAAGGAATGTGTCATGGCAATAATGAAGTCTTCTGTTGATTCTTGTGTACATGTAGACATACATTACATAAAACTAAATCACAGCAATTCAGCCGCAAGGAGACCACATACGTATCACACATCCAGGTAGCAGTAAACACGGTTGTCACTTCGTCACTCCTCCCATTCCTCACCTGCCTCAAACACAAGCACAGTGCCTTAAGGCCCATCTTCCATTCTCATCACATTAGTATTTTCCTGCCAAGGCAGTATGAAAGCTCACGCTCTCTGCGTACATCAGATATTAGCCTGTTTAGAGACCAGGAGGACTTCTGGCAGGACCATTTCCAAGTCATAGCAGAAGTGGTGCTGCCAACTCTTACACCACATAAAGTACAAGTTTGGCCACAAAATTATGAAATGGGCTTTGCAATCATGGAATTGAAGCAGGGCTGGGATCGCTACCTGCACTGTGGGTCTCAGTTACAGCTAATGGGTTAGAGACACCCAAAATGCAGAGGGACAGGCTAAAAACAATGCTTTGATGGCAACAACGATGTGGTCTTATTTTGCCAACAATCCCCCAAATCTGCCCATTCCCACAGTGCTGGGTGACAAACCCACACCAGAGACAGGTCCCAATATTCAAATAAACACCGTTAATGTCCTTGGGCTGCCAGCACACTGTGAAACCCATGTTTGATCATTGCATGCAATATCAACAGCTTCCCACTGATTTTGCTCCTGGCATTCCCAGCCATCCTATAGCGAGATGCAGAATGGTTTCCCTTTTTCTTAAGTGTGGAGGAAATCAAACAAAAATGACACTCTCCTTCTAGCCTCTAATTGTTATCTTAGAAAATCCTCCTGGCTAAACATGTTAAATTAAAAGAACACATCATTTTCTCCTGATAATTTTTAATTGATCACATCTACAACATAGGTGGAGCTGCTTGGCTAGCAAGGGTCCACACCAAACACAGTGCCCTATTTGCTTGTGATTTCCCTGGGGCATCTTTTAAACCATTAAAATTTACAAACAACTTGATTTCTTATTAACACAGTTTCTTAATTGCTTCCATGGGAAAAGAGTCAAGTTATTTGCATCTTCTTTCTTAGGGCTCCAGGGCTTTAGTGCAAACATTTCAGGATAAGCGCTCAAACACAGCAAAAGCAGAAGCACTGCTCCAGACCTGGTCCAGGCTTGGATGCGGTGCAAGCAGAGTCATCTCTCCACCCAGCTGGCTTGGATACATCCTGCAAAGCCATTTTGAACCTCAGACTGATGAGTTTGACAAACCAAGGGGTGGTTCTAGGGCACATTTTTGGATAACGTGTTATTGGCAGCTTGCATCAAAGCCAGCTTCCTCCTACGTTTGCCAAAAGCTTCAAACAAGGGCAACACCAGAGACCTCCAGCTCTAGAATTTAACACCCAGCAGTGACCTTTCAGGAGATGACCTGTCCCATTCAAATTCACAAAAAAGCACTGTGTTCACAAAAACCCAGTGCAGATCTCTCAAGCACAGTATATCACAGCGAGCTTACAGGCAAGGACATTCTTATTCCAACCGAGTACCTCATCATTTTAATGCGTTAATCAAATCTCTGCGGTTCAGGACTGAAGCCTCCGCATTCATCATCAATTTGAGACCAACCTATTATTTAGGTTCAGAAAATTACTCACTAAACACAATCAAGCATTACTTTCTCTGAAGTCTTTCTAATCCGAGTGTTTTCCCTGTGCAGAGCCCAGCAGCAGCTCTCACTTGGCTAGCCCTCCTCCCAGGGCAGGTACCAGACACAGGACGAGCATCTTGAGAGCCACTTCATCTCACTGCAGTTCAACTCTTCACCTGGAGTGCGTGTCTGAAGCAGACACCCCAGGCAGGCCATTAGACCAATTTTAGCATTTTCTGCCTGCTAGAGGCCCCTCCAGAACCCCCCACACCACCATGGCACACAGCCTCTGCTCCAGTACTCAGCACAACTGAGACTGGAGTTTTCCTCACCTGTGTTTTTCCTAATAGGGAGCTCAGAGAGAACAGAAAAACATGCTGTCAGCTGTTAAAAACACTTTCCCATGAGGCTTCTGACAACTGTCAGAGGCCAAGAGATATGTTCCCCAAATTCACCAGACCTACTCTGCCTGATGCATTTGGTAACAGCACCAGGAAAATGCAGCAGTGAGAGACCCACGCACAGACCAACCTCTCCCTCCCTGCCCCAAACCCAAGCTCCCCACGGGCTTGGGAGCAGTTTAAACTTGTGCTCAGAATTTTTCAACAGCAAACTGTTTCTCCAACAGAAATGTCTGTGGAGAATGTTACAGTCTGAGATTTTTCGTGTATGCATTTCTATTTGAGAGATGCTCCAGCAGGGTTTTGGGATCCATCGGCTGCCTGTGGGAACAGATTTCAAGGAAGTACCTACATCTGAAATGGAAATCCCCAGCTCCTCCCACACATTTTCCAAGGAGACCAAGCACTGTTCCAGTCTGTGTGCACTCTCAAAAACTTGCAGCAAACGGCACCTAATTTGGCATAAGCTGATACACATCACAAATGCACTTTATATGTAGACAAAAGTATAAATCCCAGTGCTATATTGAAACTGGATATCCCCCAGATCTCAGGAGTCTATTTCTTGGCTTTAAATATCAGTGGAAAATACAAGATCCTTTTAGTTAATACTAATTATTATTCAGTATGTCATTAACAGCAGCCACACACACTTTGATAGATGGGTTGAGAAGCAGCTTTGTTTCGTTTTACTGCTGATTCTGTGACTAGTTGCCAAACTTTTCTTATTACTGATAATTAGATCCCGTTAGTCTAGCATCTGCTTCTGCTCCAGCACCCAGTGCAGAGGGCTCCTCATGCATGGGGAGGTCTGCATCTAGGACAGGAGGGCATCTGAGCGGACTTGCCAGAAGTTTGAGTGGGCAGGAAATGCTGCCTGCACAAGAGCATGGGGAAGAAAAAAAAAAAATCCACACCAAAACCACCCACCTTCTTAGCCTCCTTGGTCTGAACCAATTTTAATAAGATGGAACACCGTATGTTAAAATACATGCAATAAAATGATTGGCAATGGCAACATTTACAATTCCTACTAATAAACACAGAATGGCTTCAGGTAAGTTTTTGTGCTTAGGACACATTCATCAGGATATGACAAAGAAAGCTGAGGCATAGAGAACCCATTGCAGGAGCCTCTCTTGAAATTCCAATCAGTTGATTCATACTTTTATAAGATACTCCGCTGGTGTCTCCTCAGGGCATAAGAAATGTTTATAAGATATTGTTAGACACAGGGATTATGAGAAATATGGAGATTTATTTTCATATGTAAAACTGATAAGATCTCTGAAAATTTAAAACATTAATTTCATGAGACAGCAGTTTTGCAATTCCTTTGTTCTAGCAGACAATGGTAAACAATGTTCCAGTGACCTCCAGTGGGGACCAGGGGAAACACACCCATCCTCTGCTGCTGGTGTAGCAGAACTCTTTGTGTGTGAAACCTGGAGCAAGGACAACTTGAGTGAAAGTCTCCCGGTTCTGACAGCAGGATAAGAGAAAAAGCCACACAGAGACCTTGCTGCTCTCTAAGCCTGGGTTCACATCTTCATGGGACACAAAACACAAGAAATCAACATAACACACATGGAAAGCATGTGAAACAACTGGATGCTTGATGCCAGGAGCAAAGCAACATTAACTCCTTTCAGCTCAAGAGCTTTGATCTACTGGAAGTAAGGACACTTCAATAATAAATAAGCTCATCATTATGGTCTGAGTTCAGAATTCTTCAACTTGTACACGTTGATATAGTATCTTCAATTGTTTTACCCTGAATTTTTAGTATCTCGAGAAATACAAGCCATGAGAAGTATACAAAGACATGCTAACCTCTTGAACCTCTCCAGTGGGGATGGGTTATCTGTGCCAAACTTGCGGAATGTGTCTGGTCTGCAGAGTAAAGATCATCTCCACCAGCAGCTGATGTCGTAAGGCTGTGCCGTATCTTGTACGAAGCAGCCCAACCCCAGTGAAAACAAATGCTGCATAGTGGTTCACCCTCCCTTCTCTCAACACAAGCCAAGGTGTCTTACATCAGGTCTCATTACCCAGTTATCTTACTAATGACTTCTGGAGGCAGGCATCAATTGAAGGACTTTTAGTCTAAGATTAATCCCCTCCCTTTCTTTTGTTGCTGGGGGCCAGGGAAGAAGAGAGAGAAGGCAGTTTTTAAATCAGAAGTCCTTCTTATCACCATCTGGCCCTGATGAATATGGGAAGAACTCTGTTGATACATTAATAAATCCAGCATTGTGAGGTAGAACAGATAGCAGGAGGAACGCATCAGTCATTAACATAAAAGCCTCTGCTAAACTCAGAGCAATGACCTTCAGATTAAAAAGAAACAGTAATAGAAGGGAAAACCTGTGTCACATAATGCATATTCTGGCCCTGATTCGGGAGCCATTTGGCAAGTCAACGGGACTGAACATATTCAATATCTTCTCCTGATCTCACCTTTCCATAGCCACTATCCAGGCCTAAGACCCACAGCAAAGTTCACCTACAAGCAGATCGCCTGGCCCACCGTTCCTTTCAACGCATCTACAGAAACACACCAACTTCTGCAGCTTCTTGCTCTTGGAGAGACCAAATGCCCACAGCCCATCATCACTGGCTGTGGCTCCAGCAGTCACATCCCCATGCTAGGACCTGCAGCATGCTGTTTTCCAAGTCATCCCCCAAAACAGAGCAGCAAGTACAGAAAACTCTTCTCCCATATCATGTTCCCAAGAGAACTCACCTCACACTGTTTCTTCTAGATAGTGCAAGAAAAATAATTGTGCATTTTGCCTGTTTCTTCGTTTAATGAAAGAACTAACATTTCCATAATAAATCATTTAATGTTTAAAACATCACTCCTCATTGAAATAAAACTTCACAGAAGGGCAATTCTTCATCATGGAAAACACACTAACACTAGTGCAGGGTCTCTATTTGCTACTGTCTGCACAATATTAATGTAGAAAATAAGATATTGGCTTGAATCAATACTTCCCTGACTTCTCCATCCATCAGCCCCCCTCCATTTGATACGAGTCCTTCCATGTCACGTTCTCCCAGACTGATGAGACCAGAGCCCCTCTTTCCAGTATGAGTGATGGTGTGTAGATGTGTAATTGCCCAATAAATCACAGCCTCTGGACCAAAGATCCGAGATCCTCTGAGTGCCAAGGAAGCACAGCAAACATCATAAAATACAATAAGTTAATTAATTACAGTGAGATTTTTACCACCTTTAGACAGGTTGGGTATTACTTGTCACATACAGATATCCTGACAGATTCAGCCAAAATCACCTCCCTGCAGAATCAGGGCCTGAAACTACAGACCTTTCAGGGCAGGGACTGATCATTCATGGAGGCAATGAGGGTGAAGGGCTCCAACATGATACTGGAACACAGGATCCCGAGAGCTACAAAGACCGAAGCATCACTGTTATTCCATGCCCACGCAGTGCCTGCTTTAGGACTTCACACAGGGCTTCCAGCTGTTACAGAGGACTCTGCATCTCAGGGATTTCATCACAGGAACCACAAGAACAGATTGGGCAAGGCTGGGGAGAACAGGTCTTCAAAAGGGACACCTTGTCCGGTATCTGATGTCCATTAATTCTCACAAATATACACTGGAGGGACCCTTTTGCTGGTGCAACCTCCCTGCGCACACCCCTGGGGCAAGCTGGGATCCCAAGGTGCCTCTTCTTCTCTGGTGACCCTCACATGTGCTGCTCAGCATCCCAGCACTACAGAAACAAAGGTTCCAGCTTGTCAGAGTGGGGGTTAGAGGGGGGGGCGGGGAACACACCAAACCAAAGAAAAAAAAAAAAACAAACCCACTCATTTCTGGCCCTTGTGCAGCTGCTGTGGGCAGCAGTCACATCACCAGGACACGGCTGGCCCCAGGTCACAGGAGCCACAGGACCAGGTGCTGATAAGATACACACTCTGTGTGCCTGCACCCCACAAATCTTCCTAACCACAGCT
The DNA here is from genome assembly GCA_011801015.1 of Ardeotis arabs. Taxonomy (NCBI): domain Eukaryota; kingdom Metazoa; phylum Chordata; class Aves; order Otidiformes; family Otididae; genus Ardeotis; species Ardeotis arabs. The sequence continues at coordinate 17,069 of JAAGAY010088651.1, read as the reverse complement.
GCAAGGCTGTTTAGAAAACACATAAATTGGGAGATGGTATTTCATAGCCACAAGGCATAGGCATTATTTCAATTATTTCTGACAGAATTTTACACCACCAAAGCCTGAAGGAATGAAGACCTCCCCGGCAGTTCCCACCCTCAGCCCAAGACATGGGGCTCGTTTGCTCCAACACACATACTCACCCGAGCGAGCGAAGCCTCAACCTGCTCACTTGAGTTGAGAAAAACCAGCAGTGCCCAGAACCCCCTTGTTTTACAGGCATCTGATTCCACAACCTTTCATCCTTTCTGCCAGCCCTGCAAGATCAGGCATTAACATCTCCGTAACCTCTTGTTCTAATTATGATAGCAGATCCTTGGTATTCGCCTCTACGCCAGCTTCAAAGCCGCGCACTGACAGGTTGCTGAAGTGTTTGTGCATTTTGGTGAGTGGCCCTTGTAAAACAGAAATTATAATGAACACACCACAGGAAGCCCTAAGAAAAGCATGCAGTTATTATAAATGACTGGAACTAGAAAATCTGAGCTAAGCTTTGGAAGTTATCATGGGGGACGCTCGCTGTGGTGAACAACAGCAGCAGTGAGATGGCCCCACATGCTTTGCAGTCACTGGCTGGAGACCTGGCTGCTCTGTCCAGGACCTGTCCTTTCCACAAAGCCAGATTTAAACAGCTCCAGACCTTCTGCTCCTCACAGCCTGCATCGTCTAACAAGCAACCTTAAAACGGCAATGGCTCTGAAGAGCATGGCCAAAGTAGTTTGAGGTAAGCATATCAGCAAGGAGTCTGTCCTGTCTGAGCTACAGCAATTTTTAGAAGGACTTCAGATATGCAAACACATCCCTGATGTTTTAGTACCCAGCTCAGTTCTTTGCTGGTCCAGCCCAGACATCTGCAGCAGTGGGAGGTTTCCAAGCCCGGGCTGCGAACCCAACCCCAGCTCCCCAGCACAGCCCAAGGCTTTTTTGGAGTCAGCCCACACTAACCAGGCCAGGAAGGTTTGACCCCACTGTAGATGAGCCTTGAGCTTAAGGCACAGCCCAGGATGCAGGATTGAATAAAGTTTAAATCCCAAAAGCTGCTTAAGCCTTAGTATTGCTATTTTTTGCTTGTCTGTACCCAGACAGACTGCACTGATAACAGCCTAAGCACCTTCTGAACTCGCTGTTTGAGATACCACAGAGTTACAGAAAACATATTTTACCACTCCCTGTATAAATATCACCAACTCCCTGCACAAGCAGCATGGGACACAGATAGGATACAGCTCAGACATGAAAAAACATTTGCAAAGAAAGAAAAGAAGCGAGTTAAACTGTCAGGAGCTGGAATGACTCAGGATCTCACTGAACAAAGAGAAACCTCATTGCTCCACAGTTTCTTTGGTTACACAAAGTCAGTTTGGTAAACAGGCTCCTGCCTCACAGCCCCAAGACCAAGCACAGAAGGAAAGAGCTCTCAACTTCATCCCTCCTCCAGCTTTGAACAGAAGTTTTAGCAAACATGAGAAACACTCTGACTTCGAGAGAAACAATCCTCCCTTCCTCTGACCACCCACTCCAACCCTCCCACCTTCCCCAGCTACACATTACATCCAAGCTGTGCAGCAACCAGACACTCAGAAATAACAAAAAAAAAAAAGCAAGAAGAAAAAAGAAAGCAAACACCACAAATACCTTTTTTTTGCCCAGCTTTCTCAGTCCTCCAAAGCCCTGTGCTGCCATTTCTCTTTCACTACCCACCACAGTCCTGGCTAAATAGGGTTTGCCGCGTGGCACTGGTGGGGCCTCGTCATCCCAACGCAGCCCACCTTTCCCTCGTTACTCTGCATCGCCTGCACCTGCCGCTCCCAGCCAGGCCAGCGCTGCCCCGCAGCACCTGGTTCCAATGGAGCTGGCGTGGCCAGAGAGGTGGGGACTTGCTGGCCCTGGCAGAGATGCAGAATAAAAAAAAAAAAAAAAAAAAATCTTGGGGGAAAAATAAAATAAATAATTCAATTGGAAATTTCATTCCTTTTCTAAACATCTCTGCTAGGTTTCTCCTCATGCCAGTCTCTCTAACTTCACAGCATACTTGGCCAACTTAACCTTTGAAAAGGTTTTTTTATTGATCAAGTGTTACACAGACATTTATGTGTCTTGGAGGGAGGAAGAGGCAGGGAAGAAAATTAAATTACTTTGCTTAGTGATCTTAATTATCTGAAATAATTATCTTCAGTCAATTCTCAAACAAGAACTCTCTGGAGAACGGTGTATTTCAGTTTGGATAAAGAGAAAGGCATCGAGTCCAAAGGAGTACATTTTGTAACTTATTTAGATATACCTAATTAACCATCTAAGTGGACAATCCAATCAAAGCTTCTCCATTACACTTAATTATTAAAAGCAATTTAGAGGAGAAAAAACAAAAGGAGGGGTCTAAAAGAGTTCTCTGTGACTCAAAGGATAATTTTAGCAAAGAACTGAACAAATGGGTGAAAGGAGACCAGAAGTAAAATATTTTTATGAGTAAAATCTTTTTAATAAAAGCGATTAATTTTCTAGCCAGGCCCCACTAGAGAGAGTTGGTAACGCTGGTATTTTGTACACAGCTCTACGCTGGAACGAGCACAAAGGTTTTTAGGCTTCCCAGAACCAGGCAGAGCTTCATTAAGGCCTGTTCAGCGGAACGCGAGGGAAATGCTTTGTTCTCAGCGCGGCCGCAGCTGACAGCTTGCAGAGAGACGGTCCCTGCCACGTTCATTACAGAAAGCATTTAAAACTCCTCCAAAGAGTTTTCGCACGGATTTCTGCATCCAGATGCCTGCCTCCCAGCCCGGAGCACGGGAAAGCACGTCTTGCTGCTGGATGCTTACAGTCATGAGTAAGAATGGGATTTGGCTTGGTTTCGCCAAGAAGCGACTGGCCATATGCAGCTCGGGGCCACTAGCCCCTCCGCAGAGCCCAGGGCAGGGAAGCAGATCCAGGGGCTGGCGGAGGGGCCGTTCCCCCGCCTGCGCAGAGCCCAGCAGTGAGCGTTCGCCTCCGTCCTCGCCCCGCGTTAGCTGTTCACAGACGTACGGCAGAGGAGGATATCACTTCATTTGTATGTGAATATGTTCAGTAGGAATAACCCCTTCCAAGTATGGAATAGGCGCCGGCACAGCAGGATATTCTAATTTTGATGCAAAAGCTCTCCGCCTGCATCCCCGTGGCTCTGTCCCCATCGCCTCTCTCGGCCTCCGCGCTGGGGCCGATGGATCGGCGGCTGGGCTCCCGCCGGCCATGGCCGCAGGAACGTTTTTAATCCAGGGGTTTGTTAGCTTAGCAAGGCCAAGAGGCCAGTCCACTGCCAACACACCTCACGTCTCATGCAAATAATGGCAGCGGAAGGTTCAAAAGCCTGAAAAGCGCAGAGGAAGGATAAATTTATCTTACTTATTTCCTTTCTAAATTACAAGGAAATTCTTGGTGTCTGTGGCTCTCCTGGTTCAGACAAAAGAAATGAGAAGGCTTGCATGAAACTATTGCTTTCCCAGAAAAAATTGAGGATTATGCAAACAGGGCCAGCGTGCCTGTCTGAAGGCCATTTGACCCATTTGTGTGTCTTTTGTCAGATTTGTGGAGAACTAAGACTGAAGACGACCTTACACGCTCAGCCAGCCCTTGCTGAGGTGGCATGAATGCCTGCTGTTTTCCTTTCTGTGAAATAAAACAAATAACTTGCTGCCGAGCGTGCCGGTTAACAGTTACAATACACTCCGGGTGCCCGGATGAAGATAAAACACTGGTTCCGTGCAGCCGGGACAGTTCCTCGTCACAGGGAGTTTCTCTCCTGAATTTCCTTGCACAGAGAAAGGAAAGTCAGCCCTCAAGGTAGTTCAAGGGCTTAAAAGCAGGGTGCTGTTCAAGGGTTCAATCAAAGCAAACACACTGCTAAAAATAAACTGGCATCCCATCTGTTGCCAGGCAGGGAATTCAGCATCAACAGCCAGGGGACGGGATGAAAGGCTGTGATAAACACCTTGAAATGGATATCTGAGGAATTCCGTGGCCTCGGGAAAACGCTCTGATTTTCCCTTCCCTCTCTTGCACAAAAAGTATTTTTAATTTGTTTTTCCTAAGGGAGAGAAGTGAGCGTAGGGTTCTGCAGTACGTGAAGAGAAGCAAATACCGAGTCTCAGGGGTTAATGACGTCCAAATGAACTGCTGCTGATAAACACGATGGGGAGCACAGAGGGGTGCGCGTGCTCCGTGCACGCTGCCCGCCCCACTGCCAGGCTGTGCCTGCGCCCCGCGAGCCGCGGACTGAAATCCCATTCCCTGGAAAACTATCCCACATTCTGCTCCCTCCCGACAGCAAAAGCCATTCCGTGGCAAAAACTTTGCTCAAGGAGTAAATATTTTGCCAATCAGCAGCACGCTGATGGACTCCAGAATTGCTGCAGCAAAGCACGGGAGCGAAAACACGATGAATAAATGGTTTTCATACTGGTGAGATGCCTGGACAGATCGGTTTGGGATATCTCTGCAAATTCATTAGTAAGTTCTGGAAACCAGCTTCCTTTTGGCAAGCGTCCCTCTGGTTCCCCGAGGAGCTGGCATCCGCATCCCCCGGGCCGCTCACTGCTTGGCTCCTCGCGCTGGCAGCAATCTGCGCTGACGTGTCATGTGGTTGGGTGTAGTTTTTAAGCAGAATAGGAAGGCAATGGAAAATAATGAGAAAATGCTTTGCTAGGGCAGGATCTGGTAGACTGGTCCTTACTGTTCATCTGCTTCTCTATTAATTATCGGCAGAAAATGCAAACATTTTAATTCTGTGAAATATGACAGGAGCATGATTTCAAGTCTGCATTTGCCCCTCTAGAGGCCCTTCTCTCCCAGGAGCACCTTTGCCTAAGCAGCCTGATTTTCCTGGCACTGAATCCCATGCCTCCTTCCAGCTCCCATCCTGTGTCCTTTCGCCTTTCTTTTTTTCTAAACCTGGTTTTACCCTGCACCTCGAGAGAAGGCAGCACTGCTCAAATCTCTCACATGCACGTGGGTGCATAACCATGAAGCTTTCATGGTAAATCCGCCTTCACCGTGTGCTGTCGCCATCGCGTCTTCAAACCCTCTTTGTGATTTCCCCCCGTATCCTTGTGAGAGATGCTTAGAGCTTTTGTTGTGATTCAAGCTGTGAGATTATTACGAATTAGAAGCTTGAAATGAAACTTTATGATGTAAAACAATAAGGATCACAGCCAAGAAACCTCTTCACCAAGCAAAAACAGAAGAGCTGTTTAAAGTCAGGATGAAGATCAGTGGAGCTCCGAACATACAGACTGGTTTAAGCAGAAAATAAAAAAAAAAAGTCCTAAGTGTTCTCCGTGCTGTCCAGAGCTGTTTGTGAGAGTGCGGGCAGTGGCGGGACGTGCGTCCCCCCATGGAGTGCTGGTGCTCTGCATGCCATCACGGGCGTCCTGAGCAGCATCTCACAAACAAATAACACTCTCACTCCTCATTTTGCTCCCTCTACGGCGGCCTCATGGCAGCTTCTCTTTTACACCCTGCACGTTGGCAGGGATGCTCAGAATACCTGGCATTCCTCTCTGCCAATGCCAGCCTGAAAACGGACACCTGACAGCTATTTCTAGTTCTTCGCAATATAAATAATGGATGGTTTCATACGGAGAGGAATCAAATGGCACCAGATGACTCTGGTAATAAATCAGGAGAAAGGCAGGTGGTCTCTTGTCTGGCATCTCAAAGCTGACGTGCAGCTTTATGAGGAGGGAGGTGGCTCTGGTACAAAACTCATCGATATAAATCTCAGACTTTAGGAGCTATAGCACTTTTCATGCCAGTTTTAAGTGTTGTCGTAATTCTGGTCTTATATGAAAAATCCTTGGCAAAGGGCTGGGCTAAGGAACACACCTGCACTGCTTTAATTTTGGGGTTTATGCTCATCACCGTACCCTAAATCAAACTTTATGTCATTCATTGGGACAACTCACTCGCTGCCAGTCTGGCTAAAGAAAATTCTAGTAAATACCTGGATATCTGGGATTGGGAAACATTGATCTAAAAATCACCTTCTTCCACTTAGATTGACTTGCCTTCAGACCTCAATAATAAGTAACAATTGTCATCACATTAATAGCTAAGCACCTCTTTCATCACTGCCACGCAGGCCATGATGTTCATGCGTGCGCGCCCGCGCCGAGGGGACCCGCAGGGTGCCAGGGAGGGGACACCCCCGCCGCAGCGCTGTGTTTTTGTGCTCGTGTGAGGAGCAGAGATTCCATGTTTGGAAACCGCCCCTGCCTGAAACAACTGCGAAAAGGCTCGAGCTAAATAAAGGCTGCGAAGAGGGGGTGAGCTCGTCTGCCTGCTGACAGCTAGCAGCTCCCCCAGCACGCCGGCTCTTCCCTCGCCGCCGTCTGCGGCTTTCCTTCCCGGCACGCACAAATCCCAGGGACGCTCAGCACGTATTTGAGTCATTTATCCCTTTCTTTGCCCACCTATTCTAGCCTTACTCTAGCCTTACTCTCTAATGTACTTAGAAAACTTTTACTTCTGGGAAAAAAACAGAGACCATGTCACCATCCCAATTACCCACTGAGATGGCGTGGCTGAGACAGACTGGCGGGTCGCCTGAGCAGGAAAGCCATTATCTGCCGTGTGCACTGTCAAATTTCATGGGGAGGAGGTGGGAAGGTTCCTTCTGACAAGAAACCAGAAGTGGTTTTGATTTAGTGCTGCTCTAACGAACTGCGCGGAGTGTCTGAAGATGACAGAGTACCTGGAAGGCAGCTGGTTACCCGTAAGGATAACTGCCACCTCTTCACACAGAACAGAGAAAAGGTTATTGAAATAGATTGGGATCTATTCCTGGTGTCATAGCAGATGTTGGCTGCCAGCAGCCATCCCACAGACATTTCCAAACGGTCAGAAAACAGATATTCTGAATAATTACATCTAGCAGGATCCAGGCAGATAGGAATTTCTCCGAACATCACCAAACTGGGGTAATGGCCCATTATGAGTAACAGCACCTCGGGAATTGGTACCAAACCGTGCCTCTGGCCATCTTACACGTGGGTGAGTGAAGTGAACACTTTTGAGTGCTGGTGGTCAGCCAGGTCTCATGGGAAAAGTGAGGAGAACTGAAGTGCAGTTTACAATTTCAGGCGAAGCTGGCTTTTATCAGTACTCCCACATGGCGAGAGATGGACTCTGTGACTGCTTATGAAATGTTTTGTCATCTAGCTTCCACTTTTCAGCAAGCTGATGAAAAAAAACCAAACATAAATCCATCAGACATGTTGTCTAACCAGCTTCTGATATGTTTTGGCTACTTACAGAGAGTAAGAGGAGTCTTCAGAGCAGATGTGAAATTCAGATCTTGTTTGCTCACTTGTCATCACTCAAAAAGCAAAACAAACACTCCCGCTCCTGCAGAAAATTCACCCTGGTGTCCCGCACCCGCCTCACCGTGCCACGTGCCTGCTCAGTCTCCCCCACGGGTCTCAGCTCCTCTCAGCCCCCAGCCCAGTCCCACGTCCTTAAAACTCGCCGTGAAGCGCCCGAGGAGCAGCGCTAGTGAGCCCAGGAGATTGTGTACAGCGGTCTGGGCGGCAATTATGCTGAAGACATCAGTTGCGGAAAATACCAAGGATGCCATCGTATGGCACCAGAGAGCAACAGGTAATCCAGAGAGAGTCATGGAGAACAATTTCACTAACAGCTTCCTAAGCATTGATCTCTAGCCAGTGTGCGTCTCAGTATTTTCACTCCTCTGCCTCAAGAAGGACATTTTGCAGGTGCGTGGAGCCACCTACAAGCTCTGGATAACACAAAAAGCAGCCAGGATAGCCATTTATTACAAATGCTCATTTTCTTTCTGATACTTCAATGTGCTCTCCAAACTTCATGTTTCTCATGCAACACTCCGAAGCGTGGCGCTGGTGTAGCAGGACTTCCACCCGCTTCTCCCGAAGGGCGTATGCGGGTTTTCAGCATCTCCCTGTACCGTAGCTGCCTCCCCGGCGCTTGGCGGGGTCCCTGGGCACACGCAGAGCTGGGGCGTGAGCGGCAGCGCCGAAAGAGGGAATGGCAACCCCATCCTCCACCCGACCGCTGTGGTGTATCACTTACAGGAGGGGCTTTTCTTCTTCTTGCACTTGTAATCACAGATAAAACAGAAAAAGTGATTTGAAGCTGCTATCCGGTGCAAGAGGAAAATATCTTAACAGAAACACACATAATCCCGCATGAGATGAGCCCAGAAGAACCTAATTGGATTCTTACTTAAGCCAAATTCTACAATACCGTTATCTCCTTGATTATTTGCTGCACACAGGAGTAAGCAGACGAAGAAAAATTGCTCTTGGTAAAAAGTCTTTCAGCTGGATTTCAGCATCCTGAAAGATTTCTTTTTTAACTGAATAAAATAAAGCTACGTTTTTACTGGGAATACCTTAATAGTTTGGGGTTTTAACAGCCATCACGTAAAAATAATTGTTCTGGAAATCCTGAATTTTATTGCTCCTGTAATCTTTTTTTTTTTCCCCTGTAATGACTGATGTATTTAACCTTCTCCCCACCCGGATTATGCAGCAGGGAGGTGTCCTGCCATTCACAGGCAGCCAGTTTCCCATTCAGACCCGGCACGTCACTGATGACGTTCAGAGGATGCTGCCGGGCGCGCGGCCGAGGCTGAAGCTCGGTGTCGATCGCCAGACGGAGCTGCGGGACCAGCCCTCGGTGCATCCACAGCACTTCTGTGGTAAGGGCATGGAAAATCAACCAAAGCACGGATGCGGGTTGTCCTTGTCTGCGCTTTGCATCAGTTATCCTCGTCTTTCCAGCGAGAGACGGTCGCTCCCTCTGTGGCTCTCTGAAGAGGGGAGCGGTCACAGCAGTGGTTGGAAAGGACGAACGTCTCCAGGCTTCACGTGCATCACCAGGCAGCACCATCCTTTCCCAAGCCAAGCCTCCCCAGATGCACAAAATTACATTTTGCTTTTTATGGATGCATAATTAACCCCGCGAGTAAACATCTATTCAAACCTACATAATTAGTACTTAATTTTTCAAGAAGCTAATGAAAGGCCTGTTTAGGTTGCTAATTGGCTGCTACTTCCTATTAGTCAACTCTGAGAACGAACTATCAGCACGGGGAATGCACGGTGCAGCCCGGGAACGCCAGGCCCAACGCCGACAAGCAGGGTGGCCGCACATCTGGGCGTGGGATCAAACGCACCGCGCGTGGGCTGTTGTTGCATGAGGCAGGCAAAAAGGGATTCCCAAGCAGCTGTCCTTCAGCTGCAGAAATTCAGTCTCAACCCCAAACCCACAGTGTTTAATTTTTAGTTGACGGGGTGGCTGTAAAGTCGGGGACGGTGGTTTGTACAGGGGCCAGGATGTGTCCCAGAAAGACAGTTTTCTATGAAAACAGCGGCCATGCAAGAGACGTGCTAGCTGGAATTATTTAGGGACAGATAATCGACCTGTATAGTAAATGTGCCATTGAACAGCTTAATTAACAGCGTATGCCTATCAGGAGCTAATTGCATGATTCTTTACCATTTTAAAATGAATGGCTACCACTTAGTTCCCAGGAACAGAACTCCTAGGTTAAGAGGAATGTGCAAAACCTGCGACTAAGTTGTCTGGATAACTCAGTTACCAATTTGAGTACTTTATTTACAAAAATAAAGCTTGTAGAAAAGAGCAGCTCTTTCCAACACAGACAGTATGGATACAAGAAGCAGCATCTATGCTCGCAGCATCTCATTCCCAGCCACGTTCTGAACGAAGGAACCTCCTCACTTCACAGGCAGCCTCTGTCATTTCAGGCAGCGAAGGAAAGCAAACGATGCCTACGGATTCCACTTCAGAGGAAAACGTTATTGCTCGTTACTTCAAGGAGCTCATCTAGCACAACACCTCCCCTGACCGACTGCTCAGAAATCCCAACAAACTCCCCGTTCAGTTATTTCTGCTCCCAGGCCCCGCTGCTGCGGTTGGCTGTGCTGCAGTGCTCTCTGCTGGCACCAGCCCGGGAATTCCCTCCGCTGGATCCATCCCAAGGCAAAGCTCTCTGGCATTGCCTGGTGAGCAGCACCCAGCACCAGGTGCTATTTTCGTGAAAATCCCCTTTGCGCGCTGTTCACCGGCTGCCCGCGGCGGGGCCCGCGGGGATGGGGTGAGGGTGCCTTTCCAACATCCCTGCACCGGGCGGCTGTAACGCGCACGTTGTGCTGCCGGTGCCCATCACACCTCCTCACCGCTGATTCACGCCCTTAACAACAAGACTGCTGCTCGCTCGGCGTGCTTTGGTTAATAACTGCAGTTTTAACTCCAGTCCACCGAGAGCTCGGCCAAAGCCCCTGCACTGGGTTGCCTGCTGTCCCAGATTTCCATTGGGGAGGTGGAGAGCCACCACCTCCAGTGATTCTTCCACAGCAGAGCACATGAAGGAACTTTCCCTCTCGCTCCCACGGGGCTGTTGGGGTTTTTCTCGGCGTGTTTCTGAAGGTCACACTTAACACCGGTGACAGGGAACATCGCAGCTCTCGCACGCTGAAGAGCCCTGCTCCGCTTTCCTTTTTTTCAGGCAAGTTTCTCCTGACTTCTGACTGGTGGCTGTCCCTAGCATGGCTCTGCTGCAGCCGTGCTCTGTCTGTAAGATTTATATTACATCTACAGCAAGTGGCACAAGAGCCGGACGAGGCGTGCGTACCCACTCCAGTTTATCACCACTGTCTCCTCTTCCACACAACCGACCCCAAGGGCTGGAATGCAGTAAATGCTTCCCTTTTGTTCTCATTATCTCTGCCTTAAACTTCTCCCAAAGCAATCACATTGTCACAAATCGTGGCATTTTTAATTTCATTTCCCCTTAATCACCTGGAGAGGCTCCTCCTTGCAAGGCAAACAAAACCCAGGGGGCCAGGCACCCGCATCACGGGGAGGATGGATGCTGGCGCATGCATGCCAGCTTGTTCCCATGTTGGCGCTCTGTTTGGAATCACCGTCCTCGTGAACCTATTTCGGTCAAGAGTTTGGTGCTTTCCTCCTCTGCCTCCCCCGTGCACAGGCACCGTGCCTGCGGGCAGCACTGGGCTCTGCTGCGGGCTCCTTCAACTGAGACTGTCCCAAAATGCCCTCCATGGCCCAGGTCTCCGTGTTATCTGAGTTTTAACTGTGGCTCTTAAATTTGAGTTAGGATATGACTGCTGAGAGCTTTTGAGAATGTAAAATAAGTTAATAAGAAAAACCCCAAATCTTATAAAATAATAATAAGTGAGCTGAGAACTGAATATGACAAAAAGACAATAATACTGAAAGCATTAAACTGTTCTTATGTTTTAAACCTGGAATTAACAGACGGGAATGAAAGAGCAAGAAGCAGAAGTGGCCAGCACCTTCCAGGTCTGTCCCCAGGCACGGCGGGTTTTACACTGGGGCGCAAACGGAAACATCTGTGCTGCAGCAGGACCAGAGGGATTGACCTGCACGCCCGTGTTCATATGTACATATGTGTTAAGGCATGTATCTATAGGTGTGTATGCACCCTAATCCGTGACCTCCCGTTAATGCTGATGCTGGTGTCTCACTGCCTGCCCCTCGCTCCAGAGGAGGCACGGATGGGGCCGCACAAAGGCTCGTGGTGCTGCCCCACAAAGACGTTAAAGGGAGGGAGAGATGAAGCTTTGTGAGGGTTTCAGGATCAGATCAATGCAAATTCCACCGAAACCTAGCACTAAAGAAATCCTTAGCATGCAAATCCACATCCAGAAATTCTGACTAAAGTCCCTGACACCATGGAGTTCACAGTGATGGAGTCCGGCCAACAAAGAAATGAGGAATACCAAACAGCCTTCGCCTAAGCTGCTGAAAAAGAGATGTTAGGAAAAACAATGTGATTTTCTAGTATTGCCTCAGAGTGGATTTATTCCTGATATAAAACTAAACTTTGCAATGACATGCACCTTTTTCATGCATTATTCTAGATGGCAGTGTAAATCAGCTGAGAGCGCAGTCAGTAAAGTTGTTATTGCCATCTCTAAAAATCCTACACTAGAAAAGATTCAAAGAATTATTAATATTTCCTATATTCATATGTGCTGTGCTTCGTGGGAAGGCACACACACAGAGGTTTTGAAAGGCAAAATAGAGCCACTGTGTGGTTTAAAACAGTCCCAGACTCTGGTGATGGAGATTAATCTCTGCTACAATGATTTTTCTCTATGGTTTTGTGCCTTCTGAAAATGGTGGAGAGCATCACCTTCCCCGTGTTGGAGATGAGAGGGCTGGGGTGCTGGAGCATCCCGTCGGGACATCCCATCCCGGTCCAGTCCTGCTCCATCCTGCGCTGCCCCACAGAACCCCCAGCATCATATAAATGAAAATGGGGCATTTTTAAATACCGAGAAGTCATTTGTTTGATTCAGGCAAATCATGTTTGCATTCCACCCAGGAATATTGCAGTACCCAATTTGGTACTTGTGAGGAGAGGCTGCTGCTGCACACCAGGCACCATTTCTCCCAGCGGCAGCTGAATCCATCCCCGCCGGCGAAGCGCTCACGTTCCGTGTCCGCGCTGCCAGGTACAGCCGACGGCGTATTGACGGCGACGTGCACGCACCGCACACCCACGGCAGCTCCCGCACGTAGTGGGGATTTGCTCCCCGCCAAGCGCTGCCTGGTTACCACCACGGCGGAGCCATCGCCGCCTCCCGCTGCCGCCGCGCGCCCCGGCAGGCTCTAATCCACCCAGACCGCCCGAGCGCGGCCGGAGCAGCACACAGGAGTTGCTTTGTTCGCGCTGACTTGGGTAAGCAAAATGTTATTTCCTTAATAGCCATTTGCTTTTCCGGTCTGCTCTGTGAGTGAAGCAGGTGGGATGCCGGCTAACCTGTTTTTTCAATGGATTTTATCAGTAACAGGGAATACTGGAGGACTTCTCTGCGCAGACTGTCAGTCTGGCATCCTACAGCACCCGTGTTATATTTAGCACTTTCATAGAAAGCTGCCTTCTGACATTTTACTTCAAAAGTATTGTAAGGAATCTGGAATATTTATAACAAAAATTGTGATTTTGCAAGTGTTTATCAAGGACGGCTGAGTTAACGCACTGCTTGGGAATGGGTGGAGCGGTGGGATGAATACGAGACGTTTGATGTGGATTTGTTTTTCACGGCGAGCTCATGTTTTCAGTTTGTTGTTCTTTTGTCCCTGAACACAGGGGCTGGTCTGGCAGTTGGTTCATTCACATGCAGATTGCTTGTTTTGCTGTGTTTTTTAAAGCAAAGCCCTCTGACTTTGTACTCTGCTTTTTTTCTATAAACTTCTAATTCTAAAGGAAAATCAGGAAAGCAGCCTGCATCTCCCCCTCCACACGTAACTTTGTCACAAGACTATTAATCATGTCTTACAGTGATTTCGCTAATGCAGTGTATCCATTCGGAAGCAGAGTGTTTGTCTGCAGATGAATTTGTTACTGTGAGATATGAAAGCGGAACTAATTTCCTCAGGAAATATTTAGGCAAGGTCATAATAACACTCATTCCGTTCCAAGCAGTGATGTGTCCGCTGCTGGATCAGACGGGATAGCAGCAGTCACGTTTATTGACTTAGTCTGCAGGGGAGCCCAAAGGTTCCACATCAACATCGAAACCATTTACTACTTCCCACATACGCTGGTCAGACTGAAGTCCTGCATATCGCTTCGCTTGTTGTGGTGGGGAAGAGTGGGGCTAAACAAACCAGTGTTAGGTACTTTGATTTAATCGCCAGAGGTCTTTACCTACATTAATTTCTGAGCATTTCCATTTCACTATACAATCTTAACACATGAGTGTTCTCGCGCTGTCAAAGGGTGAGTGGGCAAACACAGACCCTTCTCTAGATTAGGCGTTAAAAATGATGCATTTTTGGAGGGTGCGTTGGGTGTGCTCCGTCCGTGTGTCCCACTGCCGTGGCTGTGGACATGCCTGCTGAGCCGGGGGCGATGCCCGCAGGATGGGGTGTCAGGGTGGGGTCTGACAGACGAGGTACCTCAGGAGCTGGTGGAAGCGTTCAGATGGACACAAGGGAAACCTGCCAGTCCAAGCACAAAGTTTGTTTGCCCGACTTTTGTTATGATGCTTTCTGTTCCTGGGGAAAGCAAAGCTTCTGCAGCTAAGCGAGCAGGTACATTGAACCCCCTTACCCATGCGCTGTGTGCTAGAACTGAGAAAGCTCAGGGCATCGTTGGGCCAGAGCCTGAATAAATAACAAAAAACCAACAAATATATCAAACATTGCGTTCTCACAAACTGCTGCAAAGTGCAACAAGTGGCTTAACCAGACTGAGAGACAAAGGTGAGTTCCCAGAGCCCGCACCAGGAGAGTCGCAGGTCCCATAATCCCGTAACCACGGCGGGACCGCAAGGCCTCCGCGTCCCGCACCAAGCCCCTCTGCAAATACCTTCCTCTGTGTCAGAAGAGGAAAAAAGTGCTGAGAATAATAGGATCCAGCACGAGGAAGGGGGAAGGTGGGCAAGTGCTCATCACCCGAGCACATACGCAGCTTTACATCTCAGGGAATTCAAACATTTCATTATTTTGCTCTCAGAATAGCAGCATTTACTCCCCTTCCCCTCAGCAAGGCGAGGAGGCAGGAAATGACTCGTGATGGCACAGAAAAACTGAGAAAGCAAGAAATCAAATACACGTTTAGGGAGCTGGAGCTGCTCATCCAGCCCGTCCTCCAGATACCAGCAAACCCAATGTGTACGCAGAGCAACAGAAGGAGGAACTATAAGACGAACAGATGATTCACAGGAGACTAAAGCAAACAAGACACTACCTTCCCTTAGAAGCGAAATCCATTTAAAAAATAAATTTGTTGAACTCACAAGGAATTAAATACTAGGATACTGAAGAATTGAGCTTAAATGAGCAAATGTTGGGCAAATTTGACACTTGTGCTGGAACGGGCCAAATTCACAGAAGTGAGCATACCTGGCTCCACTGCCACCTCCCGCCTCCGTCCCAGTGCCAGGGCCTGGCCCATTCATCCCAGGAGGGATCACTCTGTGCCGCGCCGTGCCCGGGCTGTCGCCAAGGAGCTGGAGCCAACGGGGCTGCGCTTCAGTGGGAATGGAGACTAAAATACTGCTTGTCCCTGGGGCCAGGCTGGCCTTTTTTTTTTTTGCTTCATATTCTTTATTTGACAGCAAGCTGGGAAAGAAACAGAGAGGTCATCTAAATTTTACCTGTCATTCAACACCACACTGGCATCATGCAGTTAATATTTATTTAAAGTGGATAAGACTCTCCTTCCACCAGCAACTGAGTGTCTCTGCTGAAAATTCTCTTTTTGTGACATTTCAGTTCTGTAGAGATTTGGGATGGGTGGATGACTGCAAAAGAAAACTTAATTTGGGGGGTCAGAACATCGGCAGAAAGGTTTCTACTAATTGACCAGCATTTTAGTGAAGAACTTTTGAACTTCACTGGTTCTAAGCAGCAAGATAGGACTGGTTTTTATACGGAGGTGTATTTCTAAGACTGACACATGCGTCAGAATCCAGAAGGTAAATAAAGGTCAAGTGCACACACTGGCCTGTGATGGTTTTATAGACTGAAGCCTTCAACTGTTTACAACTGAGTCAATTTTGTTTTCAATGATGTTAGATTAACCTTTAAAAAACTGTGTCAAGGAGCTCAAAACCCTGAAACCGTGCTAATTAAGGAGATAAACTAGGTTCAGGGGGAATTCAATATCTAAGCTGTCTGTCACGGAACAACATCTTTCAGCTTTTTCTCTGCTGTAATACTCCTGTCTTTTCCAAACGCTTATTTTTACAGAAAAGACTGTGCTTTGTCTGGGGAAGGCTCAGCTGTGTCCCCCAGGCTCTGGGGCCGCCGTCCCTGCTCTGGAGCATCGCGATGCTGCTGGGTCCAAGGCCGCCACTGTCGGCACCCACGCCCCTGCGCCCAGGGATATTTTCAGTCCATTTCTTTTGTACCCTGACAGTGTGGACAAGCCACTTTTTTTTTTTTTCTAGTCTCAGGGCTTCTTTCTCACCTTCCAGCGTACTTCCAGTTCTGTAATGTTAGACCTGATCTTCTTAAAGGCACTTAAATATTTGTTTCACATTTCACACCCCCCAGATCTCACACGAGCTCTAATTCCCTCCTGCCCCCCCGCTCCGGTGAGCTCCCCAAGGCC
This sequence comes from Ardeotis arabs, assembly GCA_011801015.1. NCBI lineage: Eukaryota > Metazoa > Chordata > Aves > Otidiformes > Otididae > Ardeotis > Ardeotis arabs. The sequence continues at coordinate 880 of JAAGAY010088651.1, read as the reverse complement.
GACAACGCTGCTTTTGGCATTACAGCGGCGCTGCCCAGCCCGCTCTAAAGAGCTTAGCGGTGGGGAGGAGGTGGGGGACCGGGACTCGGCCAAGGTCAAGGTGCCCGTGAGCAGCAGCGCGTGTTTCAGACGCACGGATCAGCTGCAGGTCCCACGGCCGTGCTTACCGACAGACCAGATTTCCCGCAGATCCGTCCTCCAACGCCAACGTCCTCCAGCCAGCACCCTGCGAGAAAAAGGCAATGGGAAGGTTATGACTCAGAGCAAAAGCAACCTGTCGGTTAACAAAAATTAAAGATGACAGCAGCACAAACTGTACAAAACAGAGCAACAAAATGTTTTATATCCGTGCCCCTCCCTGCAGTCATGAGGTCTTTAAATTATTATTTTAGCGACAGAGCAGATCAGCTGTAATCCATCTCCATCACTAGTTGTACCTAACCTCTAATCCATTAAGTCATGGATGCTTTAATTAAAGTTAGCAACCATTCAGCAGGGGTTTTTAAACCACTAAATATGAAGCACAACATAAACATTTGTGATTGCCAATGTGCGCTGAGTGAGTACACTGACAGGAGAGCATCGCCACGTGGTCACCTGCTCCTGCCCTGCTGATCTGGTATGACGCTGCAGGACGGAACGGCAGGGACGTGGTCAGCACTAACAGTTGTGGGTAGCAAAAACAGCACAAAACTTCACATACTTGAAAAGTCTGACTCCTCTGGCCAAGCAAACACCACTCTCAGCATTCCAAATCCAGCCAGCTCCGGGGTAGTCCCCTTTGTCACGCAAGCACCCGCCACATCAGTCACCTCTCTCCTCCTCCTCTTCCTCACAGTGTTCCCTGCTTCCACTCTGGAGGAGATGGGTCGCAAGGAAG
>JAAGAY010088604.1:607-52052 GCA_011801015.1 Ardeotis arabs | reverse complement strand
GGGGGGGGGGGGGGGGGGGGGGGGAAGTAACCAAAAAGAACTAGAAACTAAATGGAAACATCATGCTCTGAAGATGATATGAAATTTTAATGGAATTGTTTGTCAGGCCCATTAAAATGATGCTTTGGTTTATGGAAGAAGTACTTCTCTCTTTAGTGGCTATAAATGAAATCGTTTCAGAGGTCCGCTAAATGGAAATACTCTTAGAGGAGAGTAAAACGCTTTTTTCCCGTTAAGAAAGCATAATGAAATTCATACTAAGTTGTATCAAAATAAATATTTCTCAGTTATATGGTACTAGCATGGGACTAAAATATAATAGTTTCAGATTTAATTTAAAAATCAAAGTATTAAAACTTAAGTTTGATATAAGGGCTTAAACAGACTAAGGTTTAAAGAAAATGTTAAATGATATCAACAAATTCTCTTCAAGATATGAGTTAAAGAATAACACCTTGAAATTATATAAAAATATCCATGGAAGATCTCCTTTCCATCCGAGGTCGAATCAAGCATGTTTATGCATTTAAACAATTTCAAGCTCAAGTTTATAGCTACATTATTACTTTTATAACTACTCACGGGCTACTTTTCCTCTGTAACCTTTCCCAAGAAGTCAGATTTTTCAGCCTTGGCTGGCCCAAATTACAGGTTTTGTTTGTTTGTTTCAACAGAGCCAGCAGTTACTGGGACCAACTCATTGAAAGTAAGACCAAGAAAAGTTAATTTCTCAGTCACAGGCTGGAAAAAGAGAACCAAGTGGGATAGAAAGATATTACAGCCTAATATTACACCTTATAGGTATGGGGCCGTCTAATAACCAGTTCAGGTCCCTAGAAGTACATGCAAGCATTTTTGGAAAATCTCATTATAGCACCTCAGCACACAGACACCAGAAGTTTGCGTATGTGCAATTCTCTCTGAAATCAATAAAACTGAAAAACTGTAAAGCCTGGATACACACAGGTGACGGGGTAGGTCGTGACCAAAGGAGGACATTAATATCCACCACACGGTTCTGGCAAGCTTTATGAGCTTACATCCATGGCATTATTAATTTAAAAGCCATTTCTGTGGGGGTTTTTCTCTACTTGGCCTGAAAGCTTTCAAGAGTTGCATTTTCATACGTACCAGAACTGTGCTATCAGAGTAGCAAGGCTGCAATCTGGCTCTGCAATCCAGAAACTAAATGAAGCAGCACCCAAACGCTGCTAAGGATCCACCTTACTTCACTCTGCAAAAAAAACATCAAAAACCCTCAAAAAAGAGGCAGCGTAAGATACTGCCTATAGGTAGGACACACACGAGGAACCGGGAAGCAGAGCAGTTCTCGTCCCTCCCAGGTGTATCCCAGAAGCAGGGACCAGACCCTGGCCTGGGGTCCGGTGCTGTAACCATGGGGTCCTGTGAGTCACGACCACCAGCTCTGCATCTCTCCCATCTCTACACATAATAAGGAGCTTTACCAATTCCAGGTGTTCAGAAAAGCATCTGAGGTATGGCTTGCCATGATTTAATTAATCTGTTAAAAGTTTAATAAGCCTACAATATTTATTATTTAACAAAGAATATAAAGCTTTAAAACCTAATAGTGTGCAGAGATAAGAGTATATTATTGTGACTAGCAAAGACTGGTATAAATTTAAGGTATTTACTTGCAAGTCACAACATTTCAATTATTACTAACTAGAGAACATTATGGAAATAAGTTATATGCAACACAGAACAAAAATAAATCAATTACTTAAATAAGTATTCCTTGTTTTAAACCCTAAATAATTTAAATCCTAAAGACTGCAGTCATTTTGATTTAGCACATTCAACCTTGACATACACTTGGAGTAAAAACAAAAATGTGTAGAAAATTACCTCTAAAATAGCTGGGTATATCTGAACAGAGTGAGAAGTGAGCTGTGCTAGAGATGAGAAACACTTCAAGAAACCATCAGGGCAAAGAAGAAAATGTTGGCAGGATGTCAGTGAGAAGCAGTTTCCTGCTAAGAGGTACAGGAGCACCTTAATCAGTGGAGCAAGGGAGGGAGAGCTGCTTCTGGATGAGCTGGCACCAAGTGGCCTGCGTCAAATTCTTGGGGTTCATCACCCTCCTAACGACCCACGAGAGGAACAAAACGGGCTTTTGCTCAGCGCACACCACAATTGACAGGTGAAAGGAGGTATGCAGCTTTATTTTGAAGGTTTACATGAAGGCTTAATGGGCCGGAAAGAAAACCCATTCATGGAGTTTTGCGTTATTCAGTAATTTCTCTAATTAGAAAGTGACTTGGAGCACCGCTATTGTTGCAGACAGTCCTTTCCTATTAGTGCCCATTGTTCAAGAAGCTGTGTGCGAGCACCGAAAACCCCCACATGCCAAAGTGAGCATCTCCTAAGCGTCACTTCTACCCAGCCGCCGTTCCTCCAGCAGGTAACACGCACATTATCTCCGCTGACCTCTCCTTAATTTATAATACCTCTATGTCATAAACCAATTATCAGCATTTGACACGAGCAGCACTTGCGAGTTCGAAAAGCAATTAAAATTTCGGAGCTGTCTCTTGCAACAAAAAGGCATTCACAGAAGTAGCGCTAGAGAAAAGCTGCAGCACGCAAGCCATCAGTCTAATTCTGCCTTTATCAATCACGCTGGGTCCCGCTGAATGGCGATACGCAGGCAAGCAAACAGCAATGTTTACGAGGTGCAGCTGGTGGTACTTACGTTAACAGCAAAAGCAGCATCAGTTAAATTAACATTCTTCATTCTTTCATTGCTCATTATGGTTTGACAGACATACCCGCAGTCCACGAAAATGACTTAGAGCAAGAGAGCCGTCTAGCATCCTGCCATGAAACAAGACCACCTAACGGGAGCAGCCACTGTAATTAAAACTCCAGAAACCAAGATTTATACCAGTTCAAGGATGCGGTGGTGGGCATTACGACCTACTTTAAGTTTATTAGAGGAATCGTGAAAGCCCTTGCCGTTACTCAAGTGAAAAGTAGGAGCCTACCGTTCCTGATATTTGTTTGATAAAAGGGACTCGAGCATTCTTTTGATCTAGGAATCGTTTGTGTTGTTTCAGGTCTGGAGATGCAGGGGGAAGAGGAACGAAAATGATATTACTTAAGTATTAACTAATCAGCTTCCCCAGGAGAACACTCTCCCTAAGTCTTACTCGTTCAAGTCCACAAGATTTTCTTTGATGGGGAATTGCAGCAACTGGTTCTGCTTAAAAATTTACAGACACATTTAATCTCTTGGATCAAGAAAAGTTAATTTCATCAATTCAAGGCTGTATTTCATGGAACTGTAAGTGTCAGAGATGAATACAGTACCAAAAAGGGAGTGAAAACCCACCAGTATTTTATAAAAGGACCTCCAAAGCCCCTGCATTAGACCTGACAGAGTAACAGAACCTGTTCAGACTGGAAATCAAGTGCATTAAGGAGGAATTAACATCAGCATCATAAAAAATGATGTTAAAAAAATATCACATGGACCTATAGTTATACACCACCTTTAAAACACTGTGCAAATGAGTTAATACTGTTATCAAGCACAAATTAGACCATGAAAGACAACTCAGCATTTGCAGAAGGTGCTGCACAAGGTGAGAACCACAGAGGAATATGCCATATGGTAGCACAATGTCCCCGCTCCCCGCCGGGCACGTGGCACCATGAGGCATGCCAGGAGCAGGGTTCCCAGAAGATGGGATGCCAGGCAGGCAGGAGTCTGGCGTAAGGCCGGAAAGCGTTGCAGTGAGGAACCAGTCTTAAAATCTGGCTCTCTGCAGGGAGGTAAAATCCTCACTTTGGCTTCCCAGGAGTATTCTCCCTACCAGAATTTGCTTTGTTTCATTTTCCTTCCCCTCACAGGCTGGTGTGCTTCAGGCATCCAAAACACCAAAACAGAACATCAGAAAGGCTCTTCATCTTAATAAATACTTTATACCAGTAAACAGCATTAGCAGGTCAGTGTCAGTTCACTGGCACAGCATAGTTCCCACCTATACGCCCAACCCCCCCTCCTCCAGAGATGTCTTTCTGTCCCTCCTGCCTCCAGAGACAGAGCCCAGCCCATGCTCACACCTGGTCACGGTTCAGGGAAAACCCTCAGCCAAAACCCTTCCCCAGAGAGGGCAAAGATCACCAAAACGCACACTTACACTCAAGCCTGTGCCCTGGCCCTATTTACTTTATCAATATAGATGTAGCCATACAGGATCAAGCTAAAATTAAAAATTCAAGTTGTATAGCATTTAAAGCAACTTCAGATACACAGAGCCTAGAGAGGACCTTCAGCAGGAACAATGTGGATGGCCTAATCCAGTCAGGACTGTGTCCAGCTCTGGAGACCCCAACACAAGAAGGACGTGGACCTGTTGGAATGAGTCCAGAGGAGGCCATTAAAATGATCAGAGGGCTGGAGCACCGCTCCTGTGAAGACAGGCTGAGAGAGTTAGGGCTGCTCAGCCTGGAGAAGGGAAGGCTCCGGAGAGACCTTTTTGCAGCCTTTCAATACTTAAAGGGGGCTACAGGAAAGATGGGGAGAAATTCTTCAGCAGGGCCTGTTGCAATAGTACAAGAGGCAATGGTTTTAAAATAGAGAGAGGTAGATTCAGACTGGACATAAGGAAAAAATATTTACGATTATGGTGGTGAAACACTGGCACGGGTTGCCCAGAGAGGTGGTGGAAGCCCCATCCCTGGAAACATTCAAGGGCAGGTTGGATGGGGTTCTAAGCAACCTGATCTGGTTGGAGATGTCCCTGCTCCTTGCTGGGGGGTTGGACTGGATGGCCTTTATAGATACCTTCCAAACGTAACTATTCTACGATTCTGTGACTTCAGCCTGTGCCACTTTAACTGGCAACACAATGCAGCCCAGGAGAGGAAAAAACCCTCAAACCCAAACACCCACATTTGTTGTGATCAGTTGCTCTATTTCCTGTGAAATATTCCCACTCCTTGCAAGATGTACAAGTTCAGGAAGCAAGTTAATTAGCTAAGGACTTGAGGACCCCAACGCTCTTGTCTGACGCTTTCACAGCCTGGGGACTTGCTGCTCCTCACTGAGGAGACCGTTTTACAACGGCCAGCTTCCTGACACAGAGGGCTGAGCAGAAACCCCCTTGGGAACTAGTTAGCACCAACGTTGTTTTCTTGCTTGGTATCTCCAAACAGCTGGGCAAGGGGTCTGGTTACCCTGAGGGAGCATACATGGTATCTCCCCAGCATCCATGCCTGGGAACCACAATCCCAACCTTCCAGGGTGATGGCCTCTTATGCCTACACAGGATTCCCAGTCAACCTCCACATGAAACAAATACACGAGTTATTTCACCAATAAAAGCTTCTTTTCCCCCCCAGGAAGTTTAGCAGGTGCTAGAAAGTCTCTTGCAATATTTGCCTGAAGGCTGCAAATGAACATGGATTTTGAGTTCCTTGCTCCCACTCGTGCCACTGAAATCCCAACACCAAGGACTTTGCTGTATGGGTATATAGTTTTGCTCATCTCACAATGAAATTCCAGGAGTATCTATAGAGGAATGACATTTGGGACACACATGGCAGGGAATGGTTGGAAAATACTGAAGTTTGTGTTAGTTTTGCTATATAGTCCATCCATAGTTTAACACAGGTATTTCTGTTGGAAAGATGTTGCCTATCAGAGAAAGACAGGCAAAAAAAACAATGCTCTCCATCTGATGTATTATTTTGGTTTGAGTTTTTTTCCAAAGAAACAACTTAACCTTAAGAACAACTTAACCTGAACTGACATAGTACAACTCCTCTTGTCTATTCTTCAGTCAGAACAAATACAGTCTGCTTACTAAAAACATGTTTACTTGGAACAGTGCTGGAACACAGAGATGCTATGTATTGTCAATGGGAAGACCAAGCACAGAGTCAGATAAGTAAACACTGCAGATTTAAGTTTTCTGCAGATGACGTTGAAATTTCAGGGGTCATGTGCCAGAAAACCATTCTGTTATTTTCTTCCCTACATCATCTGTAATATTCCAGTCCTCTCTAAAACTCTGCCTTGCTGGCATCTTCATGGAGATGCTACCACAGACAAGAATCTCGCATGAAGGCAAGATGGTTTCTGTCAGTAAAATTAAGATAGTCCAAACCAAGTGGTGGGGTGGCTGGTAAGGAACAAGGAGAACACATGCCAAGCTGTTAAATCACCTCAGCATTTCTAGCGCCACAGGACCTGCTCCAAAGTTCACAAACAAAACAGCCTTTTCATTGATTGTGAGGAATGTTGATTGTAAGGAATGTTTGATTCAGCCTAAACAGTCTTTTTTTTTTTCGTCTGCAAAAGAGCTGCCAGGAAGGGCTCAGTAACCGCCTCCATGCAGTTGATTTAATAACTCAGGTTCTAATCAAACAGTTAACTGATTAAGGCTGCAGAGATCCTCTAGCAAGGATCCTCTAGCTTTATTTCTCATCAAAAAATCCTCATCTCTACAGCAGCAACTCAGCTTCTGCCTTCCATTCGTTACAACTGTAAATCGCTACTGTTTCACAGAGGTGAAAGTTCTGCATTTAGAATTTCTCCAAGTTACTGAATTTAGCGAAATGCAAGCCCAACAAAATATATTACAGCCTCTCACAGAGCTGAAGCTCTGGGTACCTAAGTACAGAACATGAATCAGCTATTCAAACTGAACCCTTATAATCTAAGAGACAAAGCTTACGTGCCAAGCAGCACATGCTCCTTTTTTTTTAAAAACCAGGTGCAAGCTTGTGAAAACGTGTTATCTTGTTGCTAATAGCGATCACCAACCGGGATTTGATAAAAGGACAACCAGGCTTAGCCTACTTCAGAAAGTGACTCATTAAAAAAACAGGAGAAGAAAAAGCACTCAATGTAACAAACAAGAGATTATCCCTTGCAGCACAGTCTCCATCTGTGATTACGCACGGTCGCAGTAATATGTAACACCGTCCAACATCCTAACGAAAGCTGGAGATGCATGCCTTCACATTTTTTCACTGTAATTCCATGTCACAAATGAAGATGACCTTCAAGTAATAAACACATTGAATTCAGAAGACACAGTTTATTTATTTTGTTTAATATATAGTTATACATGTATAATTTAATGTATAGTTACAGACATAGGAGGAAGGCCATGAACCTTACATGTGGTAGAGGACTGAAGATCACAGGTGTCATAGTTCAGCAGGTCAGCATGTCACAACAACAGGTCAGCATGTCATACTACATGACAACAAGTCAAGAATAATTTTGGACTTCTATGGAGATAAAATTCACTACTGCAATAGAAAGGGGTATTTTCCTGCCATGCACACAAGCTGGATCTAAGAAAAAAAAAAAATTAAGTAGAACAATTTTATAATCATTACAACTCTCAAAAGTACACATTATCTGTGTAAAACGACTAAGCACACTTAGGAACAGGAAAGCATCCACCTCTAAATAGAGAGACATAATTTAGAACTCAGCATCGTCTGGGCCAGTGGTCTCTTCCTTACGATCTGTATGTTGACACAGCAAGAGAGCCAAGAACATCATAGAATCTTTAAGGTTGGAAAAGACCTCCAAGATCATCAAGTCCAACCATCAACACCACCATGTCCACTAAATAGTGGTGTTCATGGGAACCTTGCGAGCTACACCAAGAGCTGCAACTTTCTCCAGTATAGGCTAAGCCAAGACAGGCAAGTCAAGAAGAGTAAGGATCTCACAACAAGCAAGTAATTTACTGTGTTACAGACCCACTGGCTTCTCAGTTACCTTCAGCAGTGAGCTGTAAATTTGACAAGCAAACAGAGGTACCTAAGTAAGGTACCTAAGGGTAATGGTTTATAAGTAGAGGGAAGCAGATTAAGACTGGATATAAGGAAATGCAAAAATTTTTTACACTGAGGGTGGTAGAACACTGGAACAGGTTGCCCAGAGAGGTGGTGGATGCCCCATCCTTGGAAACATTCAAGGCCAGGTTGGATGAGGCTCTGGGCAACCTGATGTGGTTGGAGATGTCCCTGCTCCTTGCAGGGGGGTTGGACTAGATGGCCCTTAAAGGTCCCTTCCAACCCAAACCATTCTGTGATTATATGAACTGCACAAGCAATTCGTTTCCCTCCCTGGCCTTCCATCTGGCCTTTAAATTATCTGAATACTGTGTACTCTCTGCCCATGGATATATCATCACCAGCTGAAGATGGCTACTGTGCTCTGCTGCTCATAACCGTTACCTGCCATATAATGGTTTCAACTCTGTGACACTTTGTGAGCCTCCCCTTGCCTGGGTTAGCGAAATCCTCTTCCATGATTTCTCAGGCTAGGCTGACAAGGCCGACTGACAAAACTGGATACCGGAGCGCTCCCATCTCCAGTTTTACCAGCAGCACAGCACCAGGCAGCTGGGGAAGGCATGGAGGAGTGGCAGTAACATACTCAAATGCGACAGCAATTTCTAAAATGAATGCTTCTCTACCGGCTACAATTACAGCTCTCCGGGATACTAGAAATCAGCAAGGTCAAAAGCCATACAAGGAACAGAGAAAACAGATGAGCGTGTTCTTAAAATCCACAGCTTATGTCGGTGTTGAGGAGTGGGTTAAAAGACAGAACTAAATATAAGAATTCATCACAGACACGATGAACTAAGATAGAAAAATGGTTTTCCCTCCCTGCAGAAAGAGCAACATTAAATCAGGATTTCTAATGCTGAAAAACTGAAGGACTGGGAGCCAATTAACAGCCCATTTCCGCAAGCTGCATTTCAAATGTGATCTAGGAAAATGACAATTACAGGACAGGGCACACAACAGACAGCCATGCTGCTGAACTCGCAGCTCGCTACGAACTGTGACAGCATCCTCAGCCACAGCATCTGCTTACGCTGGAGAGTCCTGACAACAACCAGAGAGAAGAATGAAATCGGTAAGTGTGCTTGGAAATAAATAAATAATAATAATAAAAAAATAGTCAGGATGGCAAGAGACTGACAGAATTGCTCTGGGGTTTCTTTTTGGTAGAATATTCATTCCTCTAGTAAGATATCTACCCATAGATCAGATTAAAAACCTGTCTCCTGGAATCAAAGCATAGCTCAACTTACCCAGGATATTAAAGCATGTAGTGCATCTGACATCTGATCTGATCACTTTTCATGCAAAGCAAGAACAAAAACCAAAACTTTAAAAAGGAGAAAGAAGTACCACCAAGAAAAATTCACACTGGAGGACTAAACACGATTACAGTGGCAATCTCAGATCAATATCAATAAAAGATTTTATGGACTGTAAGATGTGTATCCAACACAATTCAAAATTGACATGTTACAGGCTATACATCACCTGCTTCCCACAATGGAAGGCAATTTTGGAGGTGTAGAAATCAAGAGGCCGGGGATATTCTCTTTGGAAAGATGATACAATAAATTTAACTTCTCCCACACAGCTTCAGAGAAATAAGTAGCTGACATTAGGAATAAAATGCAAAGAAAAAACAGTCTGAAAATAAGAACTATGCAGTTACTGATACTAAACAGGTAGCTTTTGAAAGACCTCTGAAAGACTAAAAGACCTTCTAGGTTCAGGGGCCTGACCTAAAAAGCTGCTATCACCTACGCAGCAAAAATCTCCACTAAAAGAGTGCAGTGGTAGGAGATTCACAAACTTTGGAGAGGTGCTAAGCAGGCCAACTCTATTTAAAAACACCAGCTTTAAGAGAGAAATTAAAGTCATGGCTAAGCTGCTTAACATTTCACACCACAGACAATGGCACGAAAGATACAATAACAGCAGCTTAGGGGAAAGCTGCCAGTGAAAACCAACTCGGAGAAAATGTTGAAACTCTGGGATAAAGAGATGACTGATAAAAAAATCCCCAAATTCTCCTAGACCTGGAAGAGCACACAGAGGAAAAACATCAAAATTAAATTATACTGAAAATATTAGATAAAGATGACTTAAGAGACATTATGCTCCTTCCAACAGTAAACAAGTTTCCTCCAGCATCATCTTTACCATCAATGCCAGTAAAGGCATGGAAAAAGGCAGCAGCAAACCTGTCGTTAACCCAGTCTTTCAGCTCAAAGTTTAACAACAGCACATCAAAGGGAAAATGCTCTCCCAGCCTCTTCTCAGCCACAGGGGAAATGATAAACCCCACCATGACACCCTCACAGAAACCTCCTTCAGTATTTTAACATGTAACAAAAGTAAAACATCACCATAGAATCACAGAATAGTTTTGGGTTGGAAGGGACCTTCAAAGGTCATCCAGTCCAACCCCCCTGCAAGGAGCAGGGACATCTCCAACCAGATCAGGTTGCTCAGAGCCCTGTACAACCTGGCCTTGAATGTTTCCAGGGATGGGGCATCCACCACCTCTCTGGACAACTTGTTCCAGTGTTCCACCACTCTCATCATAAAAAAATTCTTCCTTACATCCAGTCTGAATCCCACACAGTTAAACTAAAGAAGTGGTCTCATAACAGTTACCAGTGCCAAAATAAACCAAACAAAACAGACAAAAACCCCACCACACAACAAACTCAGCATCACCTTCTCCCACTACAAAAGCACCGTTACCACAGACCTCACCCCTAAATGCGTTAATAATCACTCACTACTGCAATCAGTAATGCCTCGAGTGAGGCACTGGAACAGGTTTCCCAGCGAAGCTGTGGATGCCCCACCCCTAGAAGTGTTCACAGCCAGGTTGGACAGGGCTTTGAACAACCTGGTCTAGTGGAAGGTGTCCCTGTCCATGGGAGAGGGGTTGGACTAGATCTTTGAAGGCCCCTTCCAACTCAAACCATTCTGTGATTCTGATCAGAAGAGTGCAGACTGCTGACAAATGTATCTTCTCCAGGTAGTAACTCAGTCAATGTACTCTGAAGCGTGCAGGGGAGGAAATCTCATCCTGCATTAACTATTCACCTGAAGTTTCTTTTAAAATTTGCATTTTGAATACTTTTTAAAATATTAATTGGCTGTAAAACCCAAGGCTCAACAGTCCCAAGTCAAGCATTTTGTAAGAAAGGAGAAGACTACAAAGACACAAACAATTCGCCCAACTTGTCAAGAAGAGATGAACCCTTGAAACACAGGCAGGACACATGCTGGCATGATTTGGTCACAGGACGAGGAGGAGGAGAAATGACTTGAAAATTATTTCCAGCTTACCGTTTGTCAATGAAAACAAAATCTAAAACTGCAGCTGGACATTTTAATACATTCAAAACAAATCCTCTGGGACAGGCCAAGTACTAAAATAAGTGAAGTCCGTGAATAAACAACAAGAGTCACCAAAACTGAGGTTTCCCCAGGAAAAGTTGAAAATATTTCAAATCTGTCATATTGATGAGGCCAAAAACATCTGCCAACATCTACGCAGAAGATTTATCTGGAGCTTCAAGTATGTATAGCTCGGTATCTACAGCTCATGTTCACACTGGAGGAGAAATTAAGAGCATATACTTTTTAGACTAACGTAAAGCTGTCAAGAACAGGGAAAACACAAAGGGCATTTCTTTGCTTCCAGAAATTTGTTAGTAATTAGTGAGCAGATACCAGATCAAGTTTAACAACTTTTTTTTAAGATCTGATGCAACCCTCAGCGTTCCCAAGGGCTGTTCTACTTCTTACCAGGACATCTTTGCCCAAATATAATTTTGTTTTCATATTGCTGTAAGAATGTCTTTTTGAAAACATCCTGGGCCATTTCCTAACTAAATGGAAGATGCCAAGATCAGATAACATTTCTCATCACTGAGCTATACCAAGTGGGAATGAGAAGGGCAGATTGCTCACTGAAATTAGAGTGCCTTGGTAGAAGAAAGTCAGTTGCAAGGAAGTGTGAGCTCTCATACCTTTCAGATATTGCTTAAACATCGTTTTTAGGGTAAGAGATTAGCAGCAAAACACCATTGTTGCTTTAACCCACACTACACAGTTTCAAAATATAGGGAGGCAGATTTACATTAGATATTAGGAAAAAATTTTTTACAATGAGGGTGGTAAAACACTGGAACAGGTTGCCCAGGGAGGTGGTGGATGCCCCATCCCTAGAAACATTCAAGGCCAGGTTGGACGGGGCTCTGAGCAACCTGATCTGGTTGGAGATGTCCCTGCTCCTTGCAGGGGGGTTGGACTAGATGACCTTTGAAGGTCCCTTCCAACCCTAACCATTCTGTGATTCTACACCCTTTTTTTCCCCTCCATTCATCCTGTGCCTTAGTTACAAACTGGAAGGCTGGGGCTGAACTGCAGGTAGGTACATCCTGCACCCAAGCGGAATCTGGCAGCTCACACACCGCTTGACGTTCATCAGTTCTTATTCAGCAGCAGTGACAGGACTCCACTTCCAGCCTATGATTATTTGTTACTGTTGAAAATTCTTTTCAAAAAGGACAGGTAAAGAACAGAACCAAGTGTTGTCTGATAAAATGATTACTTATAGAAATGGATCAAAAGTTGAAAAAAAAAATAGTTATCTATGACAATACAGTAGCCCATTTCTACAATTTATATAAGCCTGTCCAAAGATTTCCCTCCGAGCATCTCATTTAAGTCTAGGCTCAAAAGCTAGAGTTGAGTGCATTTATATATTTCAGCTGCTGAATGCTGTCAGGATGCAAAGATAAACTACTTCTTCCAGACAATTTAGATTTTATAATATTTGTTGGATGAAAGACTGTTGTTGTTTTAAATCATTGCTTCATACAATCTGGTTTGCATACATTTAACCAAGAGCCATTACAATCCCACCAGGGTTTGGCATGTGGCAACAGAAAGGTAAGCCACAACTGGGCACTCACCCTGTGACACCAGAGCTCAATTTTCACACAGTCTTGTTTTTCCTGCATTCTTTTCCCAATTAGATCGCTTCAGGGCAGGGAGGATTTTGTTTTAGTTCCCCACCCACCTGCTTTACTGGGGCTATGCTACAACCCATTCCTTCTTCAGTCCCATAAGCTCTTACTTTATAGCACTCTTAACAGGTACCAAAAAAAAAAGCAACCCAATCAACAACAAAAAAAAACCCACACCACAGCTCAGTAACTTCTACAGAACAGAACTTCAGTCCAAAATCAACCCATCAGCGTACCACTTGGATGCATTTGAATAGCAAGTGACAGGTAAATTTAATCGCTTTTCAAAGGACTTCAAGTCTGCTTCATCCACTCCACGTGCCCAAGCCACATCCCAACTGCAGGGGTTGTCCAGGGAGCTCTGTGCTGAACCACAGGTGCCTGAAGAGAGGCAAGATGAAGACAAGCCATAGGGTACCAAACCTTTCTCCTTCTGCCCCTCTGAATGAAAGAGCAGCAGGAGTACAGACCCAATACTGTCTCAACAACCCTGATGTCACAACACTAGTGTGAAGTGATGATAATACGGAAAGAAACAAGAGGAAAAACCCTCTGCTTCCCACCTCTCACATCACATTTCTCCAATGATCATCCATTGGGAACATCACAAGCACTCCATCCTTGCTTCTATCCATTGCCTACAACTGCCAGAGACAAACCAAAGGTGTCAAACACAGGATGCAGAATGCTACATCTACATGCTACTTTTGAGTGGCCTGAAAGCTGGGCTGGTGGCCTAATCCCCTGCAACTGTCCACTCTTCCTCATGAGCATACTCAGGGGCTGCATCCAGGCAAAACTGCTCAAGGAAGCAGCCATCCTTTCAGGGACACCTTCTCCGCTGCACGGCTGCGGCACACCATCTAGGCCCCTCCACACTGGTGGCCTCAGAGACATCCAGGAGCTCAGGCAGCCCCCTTGTTGTGGAAGATGGGGCAACGCAGCCCTGTGAGTGCTTCTTCTGGCCCAACTTAGCCTCCGAGGTGATGAGACTACGCCAGCTGAGGAAAGAAGGTCTCTGCAGGCCCCTGAAAAGTGACACCAGCAGCTTCAGACTGCTAACAGGCACTTACTCGTGAGCCAAAGTGTAACATTTGATAGCTTGTGACAGAGAAGAGATTAACTTCTTAATTTGACCAAGTGCCACTGTGGGACTCTCTGTACTCAACTAAACCCTCAGCTAGGCCGGTTTTTCATGTTCTCATTTGATACTGCATGACTTCGGTGTAAACAATTTAAAGAGTTACTTATTAATTCTTACCAATTTCTGTCAAGCCATTCCCAGGCTTTCAAAAAAAAAATTCAGCTATAGGAAAAAAAAATATTACATTCAGAAAGGTTATGTCCACAGGTCTTGAGTTTTTATTTACCCCTGCAGTTCTCTCAGCAATCCCATGTGGGAATGCCTGGATGGCATATGCAGCACTTCCCAGCTCCTGAGTCCCAGAGATTTTGGTTGTCCACCAAAGAGCCACAGAGCCTCTTCTGATGGACAAAAGAATTATTATTTTTCCTCTCTAGTTTATTCCATTGAAAAAAAAATTCTAGCTTTAATTTTCCTGCATTTACTTTCCTTGGATGGTTACTCCTCCTCTTTGATAGAAAGTCTTATTGGTTCACTCACACAGCTGAATGAGGCACTACACTGCTCTCATATAGTTTTAATTAATAGCTTAGCTGAGCTACTTGATGTTTAATACTGAGAGGTGAGTATTTTCCTTCTTTCATAACTGTTGCTATTTACAGTATATTTGAAGTAAGCCTCCAACAGCCTACTTCATATGACCTAAATATTATCCTTTCTCTATAAGATTCTAGGAACTGGCTCACTGAAAATAGCTGGAGGAAATAACACTTCCCCATTTCCAAAAAGGAATAAAAATCCAGACAATAAATTACAAAGAGTCTGTCTTTGAAAGAGCTATCTTAAAATCTCTTTAAAAAAAAGTAACCCATGACTCTCTTCAGTGTAACGTACTCATTTCAACTTATGCTTCTGGTGAGAAGCTGCCCTCTTCTCATCATATGTATCAACGTAAATAGAATTTAAATTAGCATTATTCAATCAGAAAGAGATCAGCAGAAGGTTACCAGCCCTAAGATAATGCTCATGTAAAACACTGTCGAAGAATGATAGACCTTAGGAGCTCCAGTGATTTTGCTATAATATACTTATACACAAAACCCAATCCTAGAGGAAAAAACTGTACACAGCAACCCACCAGGCTCACTGTACGTATTACCTATGTTTCCACTCAGACCTCATGTCAGACAGATATGGTGTTCGCAGACCCAGCAGGATCACTCTCAACAGCCACAACAACAAGAAACCTGAACCACAAACATCTGGACAAAGTTAAACTATCACATTAATGCCAAGATTTGCAGGACCTCACTGATGACCCTACAGATGAGTAGGAGAGGTTGAATTGAGAAGTGGCAGACATGACCTGAGAGGAACAGCCTCCTGTTCTTCTGTGGGCATTTAGATTTCAGTTAGCACTCCACACTTATTATTTTCATGTTAAAATCATTTGGGACCAACCATTGTCACAGCTCTATCCTCAATGCACAACTGGCATTGCCTGCTCTAAAAAGCCAGTCAAAGAAATGGAGATGGAAACAGGTGGAGAAAAGACAAAGTCCTTCAATGTTCCCGTGACATTTTAAATGGAAGAACAACAGAAAATTTAAATAACAACTTCAAAATGGGATGCCACAAACTAAACTCTGCGTATCGAGGGGGAGACAGGGCAAGAAAGGAGCATTGAGAACAGAGGTAAATGCAACAATAGATATTTAAGGCTGTGTTCCCTCTGCTAGCTGTCTGCAGACCCTTAAAATCACAACCCAAGGGCTCAGCTTCTTTATTTACCTTGAAAATCTCAGCTCAGCTCGATGACATCCTTTCCTTGTCCCGAAGTTGTGTCCTACTTAAAAACTACTTTGTTTTGCCCCAGAGACATCTGTATTTCAGTTTTCTGGCTAATGACCACAGGGACTGGGTTATGTTGTATGACCTCCATTTGTAGTTTGCAATGTGCTTTGGGCTTCTTTAGAATAGGCAGAAAAAATAAAAGTAAGGGGTCTTTAATTGCTATACTTAAGTTTCCAAAATTCTAATATTTAATTGGATGGCTGGATTTATTTTTGTTATTTTCTTTGCTTCTTGAGGGAGAACCCTTTAAGGCACAAGATGGCCTGAATTAACAGAGAATGTGTTCTGCAGCCTTCTAGGTTTAAAGAAGAAAAGAAAATAAGGAAACCAGACCCTGAAATAGAGGCCAGTAACAGCCCTGCTGAGCAAGACGTCACCTTTTTACAGTCACTTTTCTGACAGCAGAGTTTAGGTAATGTTTGTTTCCCACTTTCTAGAAACTAAAGCCAGTCTTTTTTTGCTTCTAAACAACTTAAGCATCGGGTTTCTGAGCTATAAGCTAAGTAATTTTAGCAAGGGCTTTTAATTTTTATTTTGCAGCTTAAACACATGCTTATGCTACATTTTCTGCACATCACTTGGACTTTGTAACATACGGGTTCATTCTGTTCAGATTTATCTAAGTTTAACAGCATTTCATGAAAGCAAAACTAACTTTATCTTAAGAGTCAGTCCTTCACAGGTCAGCAGGTAAAACTCTGCTTCGACAGAAGTAAACAACAGTACACTTAAAGCTCTTTCTGCCTTTGAGGCAGTAACTGAATTATGTATCAGGAAAGAGATTTTTCCAAATACAGACCAAGAATACATTTTGGTATCAACTAAATAAATACCTTTCATTCTGCACAACTGCTGAAACTGAAATACCCAGAAAGGAATGAAAACCCACAACCACCACCAGTTTCACACCTCTTATATAAAAATATTATTAGTCTTGCATTATAAAAAAAAACCTTAATTTTGCTGAACACTTGATCAAGTCATGGCACCATAACAAGTCAACACGTGTCAGCAAGGCAGAGCACCCAGACATGCCCTCTTAGCTTGCAGGGAATGACGTCTTTAACTGCTCTCTTCCAAGCTTAATTCCCTTGGACATGCTGCAAGCAAGCGATCCGCACTGTGAGCTGCCAGAGGCCAGACGATGATGTTACTCGGCCTCAGTAACAGCCAGGATGATCACCTGGACTTTGTCAGGACCAACAAATGTCCACAGTGCCACAAAGTCACACTCCTCTGCATGCTCAGGAAGTTCTGTGTCCTGTTTCCAAACAGCTCGGTAGGGAACAAGACTCAAATTCAGAAGGACTGGGTCGTCGCTGCCTCTTACCAACGTCTGTGGGGTTCCTGGCTAAGCCAGTCTCCTCACAAGCCCAAAATTCAATCAGGGACAGAAACACCTCAAATCAAAGGATGAGCTGATGTGCTCATACACTTAGTGATGCAACCTATAAAAGCACCATTAGCTCCTATCATCCAAACATCTTCTAGCATATCCTTCCCCACAAATACCTATTTTTAAGGCAAATCAGATCAAATATTTCTCCAGACATTACGTTCTACGCTTGCATTTTAAGAGATGCTGCTTTTTAGACTCTGTGGTAAGGAAGGGAAATGGAAATAACTACTGTATCATCTCTTGAAACCAAAGGCCTGGGAGAGACAGACCTACATATTGTAGAGACATCAGACTGCCAAAATAAAAATATTTGCAAGTCACTGTATTTGGCTTCCTCACTAGTTAAATTGATAGTGTTTCCCCGCAATAAGCGGAGAGAGGGGAAGAGCTGGATGCAGTGGTCCTATGAGGCTGTTATACTGGCATGTAACAACATAATGTGGTAACGTTTTGTTGGTTTTTTAAGACAAAACACTGATGTTAACTTACACCGCAGACAGGCATAAGCCAGAGAAACTATTTACGCATACATTCTCTCCAGTTGCATTCAAAACAGAAGCACTGGAAATGGCTATTTTTGTTTAAAATGCAGTGTCAAGCTTCTACCCAGCAGAGAGCACAAGGGAGGCTCGCTGGAAGCAAGCAGCAGCAGAGGCAGCCACAGCCAGAAATTTCAGGCTGAATCTGCAACAAATGCAGCAGCCCTACAACCAGTGCAACCACAAACCGACACCAAAGTGGTCTTCTCTGAACCCATCTAAGCAACTACAGAAAGGCTATGGCTGGCAAAGAATCCCTACCAGCACAAACCACCCAAGAGTCGGACCCTCAGTCTTAGCACAGAGGGTGGGATCTGCCCCACCCATATTAATTGCCAGGGAATCCTAGAATGGCTTTTGTTGGAAAAAACCTTTGAAGATCATCTAGTTCCCATCACCCTATCATAAAGGACATTTTCAACTAAACCAGGCTGCTCAGAGCTCCGACCAGCCTGACCTTGAACCTTCCAGTGATGGATCATCCACAACTTCTATGGGCAACCTGTTCCAGTGTTTCACCATCTACATTTAAAAAAATAACTCCTTATGTCCAATCTAAATCTACTCTCTTTCAGTTTAAAACCATTAGCCCTTGTCCTATCACAACAGGCCCTGCCAAAGAGTTTCTCCTCATCTTTCCTGTAGGCCCCCTTTCAGTACTGGAAGGCCACTATACCGTCTCCCTGGAGCCTCCTCTTCTCCAGGCTGAACAGCCCCATCTCTCAGCCTGTCCTCATAGGAGAGGTGCTCCAGCCCCCTTATCTCCATGGCCTCCTCTGCACTCCCTTCAACAGGTCCATGTCCTTCTTATGCTGGAGGCTCCAGAGCTGGATGCAGTACTGCAGGTGGGGTCTCATGAAAGCAGAGTAGAACAGGAAAATCCCCTCCCATGACCTGCTGGCCACACTTATTTTCCTGCAGCCCAGGACATGGTTGGCTTTCTGGGCCGCAAGCATGCATTGCCAGCTCATGTCCAATTTTTGATCTACCAACAACCTCAAGTCCATCACCCAGCCTGTACTGATACTGGTGACTGCCCCAACACACATGCAGAACCTTGCACTTGGCCTTGTTGCACTTCATGAGGTTAAGAGTAAGGGAACAATTCACAAGCACAAACCAGCCAAGAAAGAAGTTAACTCCAGCCTAAGCTTAGCACCTATGATATTCAAGACAGGCACAGTCAGAGGGCAATCTATTTCTTTCTCCTGACTGTACAGGCACCCTGGGGCAAGGAGCTTAAACTTAGATGTCTGAAGTAAGGGGAGACGAATCCCACCCTCACTGCCACAAATGCAAGCAGCTTTTATTTTAAGAAAGGTGATCAATGCTAGAATATTCTTGAGTCACCCTTGCCATCCGCCATGGCCACCTCTCAAATTCTTCTTTTCTGGACCTCCAGTGTTGCTACAGATCTCCCCCAGTCTGCCTGTGCTTCCTACCACCAGACATTATAATACCTTGTGCATCATCACCACAACCATCACCTGCTTTACCAGGACAAACCACCTGCAGCTGGTGCTGAATGTCAAGAAAAAGAAAAGTTTGGTTTTTTTAAAAGTGTTTTTATTTGGGATCTGTCAGCTACAAAACTGTGAGCATCATTTATGTATAGTGTTTACTTGAGGCATCAGAACAAAGGAGCAGCAGACTCTCACTGATCCACGAATTTAAAGCACATTACCACTAGTCATACTTTCATAGTTTCATTTTCAGTAAAGGTTTAATTTCTTTGCCAATTACAGAGACAGGTACATGCTGTCCCCGGGCAGCTCCCTATGATCTAGGCTGCAGTTTGCACAACTAGCAATGTAAAAGACTCTGGTCCAGAATAATATTAGTGAGATCAATGAGGATGACTAAGTATATCTGCAAGACTTCATACACTCAGAAATCACCAACTACTGAAGAATATATGCCTGAGACCTTTATTTCTCCAGGGATAGTACCAGACCAGTTTGCTCTCAGAAGCCAGGTAAGATGTGCAGGCGTGCTCCTCTCAGTGCAGGTTTTGGTCAGTGTAAGCCAAACAGGAGCTTAGCAGCAGCTCGACTTAAATATTGAGAAATAAATGAAAAAGAAGCAGTAAGAGTTCTCACTGAGAACTAGTACAGAACTAGCCTGAAAACAATGTCTAAAATCCAACCAGAGCAGCTTGGAAAGCCAGTGGGACTGCCTCCCCAGGCACGGTGAGCACACCCGAACCAATTCAGTGCCCATTTTGGGAGCAGCACAGCACACTCCTAATTGCATGTTCTGTTTACCCACAACCAAACCCACCAATATATCAGCCCCACTCTTTGCGCCACTACTTCACCACAACAGCCAGCAGTTCGCTGCTGCAATCCGAAATCTTTGCAGGTACTTCTGATCATTTCTTTCGGCTTGACACTCTTCGGGGTGGGGGGGAGATGAGGGAATAAATCTGCAATCGAAACTGTGACTCAGTGAAGAGGACACTCCAGTTTGGATAGCTGTTAGCACTTAGGAAGCTCCATGGCAGGTGGAGCTGTCATTAATCACACACAGTGACAAGCTGCTACTCTCAATCACACTTTCTGACCAAATTCTGCACTAATCAGGAGATTCAGAGCAGGTTGGCTGTTCAGCAAGGTTGAAAACCCAGATATGTTCCTTAAGCTTCCTAACATTCACTAACAGAAACACAGACAAAAAAAATGCCCAAACAACCCCCACCACGCTGGTAAACATCCCATACATGAAAAGGAGCAGCCACACCGCACGCTTTCACAGCTGGACTGCTTTCTGTCATGCACACTAATTTCTTAAATGGACCCAAATTTATCTTGTACTTTTAAGGGTATAATAAGCAACAACCCCCTTTCAAAGCTGTATTATACAGTCATGCTTATAGAATATGTTTGCTTAAAAACACCTCCAAAAAATGCCGCATTCTTACAAATCAGAGTTGCAACAAAGATATTTTTGGTCAAGTCAGTATAAAGAGATGTTTATCGGTTATTTCAAAGTCATTAGGTACGTCAGGAATCGCGCTTAACACAATGCACAAATACCCACTCAGCAAGTTAACTGCCAAAAGGTATTTATTTGCCTCAGGGGAGGGAGAACACGCCAGTTTTTGCTGTTCTCAACAGAAGGACGCATTTTGGTTGACGAGGTGCATATACCAGCAGGAGCTGCCCCATCCAGCTTTCCCATCAAAGGTGGTTTACAGAAACTCAGAGCATACAGGTTTTCATAGATCAATACGTAAGTTTCAAAAGAACAGCTAGAGTAAAAAGCAAAAATAATAAAAAAAAAAGATACCCTAGGCATATGGAAAGCCAGTGCAGTGCATACCCAGATGGAGCTGCTCTGAAGCTGCCTCCTTTGCTACCTGCGGGAACAGATTCCCTGCACATGTCAAAATACTGGGGTATGTCAAGCCTTTGGAGAAAACAAACTTCATCAGCTGAACCCACTGAACCAGGAACCGGAAAAACAACGGGGACATGAATGCCATGGTACCACTGCTGCCAAAATCACCTTGCAGGTAGGGACATTCAAGGCCAGGTTGGATGGGGCTCTGAGCAATCTGATAGAGTTGGAGATGTCCCTGTTCCTTGCAGGGGGGTTGGACTAGATGACCCTTGAGGGTCCCTTCCAACCCAAACCATTCTATGAGTCTATGACATAAGGCATAACTTGAGCCTATCTCTCCCTTCTACAGCTCTTCTCTCTGCTATTGATTTCAGGCCCATCCCTGATGCAAACCAGAAGGATCCCAGTGTCTCAGAAAGGCTGTCTCTACCCATCCATTTGAAGGACATCACACCACCATCCAGCCTCTGACGCCCACACAATTCAAGCAGGAAGGACGGAAAACCTGCAGCTTAAATAATTTTTCTGCTCATTAATTCTCCAAGGAAGCACAGTTCAGCCAGAGACAAGTTTTAGAACAGACACTGCCAAGGTTTCGGCTATTTATTATCTCTAATTTAACTGAAAAGGCAGAAATTGAGTGACTTAAGATTCATTAACAGCTTCCTTATAAAATTTAATTTTGGCTACTTACTTCTGTATAGGGAACATAAAGTAACATAATTAAAGCAGATGATTGCACTGATTGTAAAAGGCTGCCTGCTCGGTTTCCACTGATCACTCCATCTCAAACCACGCTAACGAGTTGTAGGTTAAAACCCTCTGCAAGGTCTTGAGTGACCACTCATCAACTCTTCTTTCCAAGTAATTTAATTAAAGTCTTCCTCTGGTGTATTATGGCTTGAGGGCAAAAAAGCAAAACAAAACCACCACAGACGGTAATGACACAAGGATAGGACTTGAGATATTTACCTGATCAGCTAGTTACTGCAGCTAACACGGCATACGGAGAACTACACAGAAAATAAAACCCTCCAGTACTGAAACTGCCAGCACTTTAAGAGGCGAAAAAAAAAGGGGAAAAAAAAAAAAGACTGACTTCATTGACTTATTTAATACAACACTCACCTATTTGGTTTGCAAAGCAGTTGTTGGTCACATCCTGCTGGTTTTGCTCCTTATTTCAAGCTACCAAATTACATTTAAACACAGCGCGCTTGCTGTTTATGCATCCTCAGTAACCACAAATTCACAGGTGGAAGGAGAAGAGGAGAAGACGACTACAAAGGCAAGGATGGTCTAAACTACATACTAGCACGGAAAGAAAAACAAACCACAGAAACACAGCACAGGAAGACATTGAAGGAAAGATGCAATGGTACAGCAACACAAGAGGAGACAGCAAGAGATGCGAGGAAATAAACACCTCTAGAAATTAAATTCAGAAAAGTTCACTTTATTTTTAAAAGGAGCTGACCATGGTCTCTGGCCCACAAGCAGAGACCACAATTCCTGAGACCCAGACACCTTCTTCATGCAAGTCTTCCAGCAATAAGCCTGGGTAAGGCTGTGTTCTCCGTGCTGGAGGAGCTCCACAGACCTGCTGGGGAAGGAGAAGCCCGGGAGGCAGGGCATGAGCCAGCCTGGATGTGGCCTCTTGGAGAGACAGACACATTTGCACACACCGCATACACAACTCTTCCAGGAGGAATTTACACCTTACAAGTACACACTGCCAACTTGCCTTTTTAGAAAGCTTTGATTCCACTTAATGCATTTGGCTCTTCCTTCCATTTTGGGGGAAAATTTGCTACAGATTGTTTTTGAAGACATGGCAAAGGGATGGACATCAACAAAATCTATGGTATTACAGTATAACAGAGACATTGCTGAAATGCCTGAGGGACCTGATAAATCATGAGGATACCAAGAAATACCATAAGATAATGTCTTAACTCATTCCTGGGACAGAGTTTCCTTAGGCCTCCTGTAAGCAGCCTTTGGGATCACCTACGACACAACGCTAACACAGGTTTCTACGTGAAGTCTCTGAAATACATACAGGCTCCCTTCCACTTTGCAGAACTCTGATTAGTGTCTAATCAATAAGTTTATTTGCCTAAAAGTACAATCCAACTTCTGGTTTACGTGAGCAGCATTCTTCATCAGGCAGGCTGAGGCAGGTACTCTTTCTGGAAGGTAAAATCGTTCTTGGAAGCTTTCCATTAAGAGACAGCGGAAACTCCACCACTAACTCTTAATTAAGTGCTCTATTGCTTTGAGTTTGTTTTTAATTATTTTTCTTTGTAGATAAGTCATTAATAATTGAGTATCTGCTTGCCTGAGTCACGACACTGAACGTACTAAGAAGAAAACCAGCGGCAGTCGTCCATCCAGGCTGCACTCCGTACAGCTATTAAAGTGGTCTGGAAGGCATCTGTTCCTCCAAGCTAGTTTTAATAATTTTGGGGAGTGGGGGAAAATTAAGCAGCATAGAGAGGCACATGCTACTGCTGCATGAACACAACTGCACCTTCCTCACACTGCACCACCTCCCTTGCTCCCTCAAAAAAAACCAAACCTCTATAATTAGGACCTAAGCATCTATACAAGAAGAACATTTCTTTGTAACAACCTACTTCCAGATTGTAGTCTATGCAGGACTGCACGTCCAGGGCTTGATCACAAAACTGCTGTGCAACAGAAAAACAGTGATGTGCTCTCTTTTACAAAGAGACAAAGTGAATTTTGGGTACCACTGCTTTTTAAAATTAATGCGCTTTAAGTAAAACAGTCTCCCTCTCCAACAGACAAAAGAAATATTTTCCGATCACCTTTTCTGGTCAGCCCTACTAAGCTGTTGACTCTAATGAGTTTAAATAACCTCCTGGAGACAGGCCTGCAGGTTTGGGTATGACAGACAGAAGAGAGGAAGATGCTGCTTCAGTCACTTTACGCTGGCTGTATCATTTGACACGTCGGTACTCAAAATGCTATCTATTCAACACAGTATGCCGCTAATCTAATCTAAAGCGGCACCACGAGCACTGCTGTGCTATGGAAGCGTTCAACAATGCAAACATGATTAGCCACATAGGTGGAGCTTTACACGCAATTGTTTTGGGAGAGAGATTTAACAGTGCCAGAGCCACAACATGGCCTCCCTCTCTGAATCTACCTTATCAACACTCACTTCAGACCAGGCTTTAATCTCGCCAGCTGCAATTTTCATCCACTTCTTACTGGGGTGTAGGCTCATCTTGCACCAATTACGACAATTTAATGAAGAGAAAAAAAAAAACCACAACAGCATTCGCTGTTTGTTATGGTTTTGGGCCATCAAATTGCACTAAACATTGCTTAGATAAAGAATAGCTTAAGCAGCTATGAAGTACACACACATCAAGAACAAAAATATTTTTTGTCACATAACAGGCATGAATTGAAAAATCAAACTAATCCACAGCTCAAAAACCTGAGACCTAGAAATTAAGCAAATGCATCTAATAAAACACTCAAGGTCCCGATTCAGGAATATCCCAGAAATACAGAAGTGAAAGATTTCCTTCCCAAAGGTCTTACCATGGTAAGGCAAAAAAACAAGGACTTCTGAAGTCAGAAATGCAAAAAATTACAGTGTCCCTCTGCAACCACGCTCATCTGCCACCATTTCGAGATGGCCCACCACCTGTTAGCCCTAAGTTTTCTCAAATTACTTTGCAAGCAGTGCCAGAAGGGTTGGGTAGCATTTAGCTCAGTCCATTTCAGACCAGCTCAGGCAATAATGTTAAGTCAACCAAACACTATGTAATGCCAGCGTTAAGCCTTTCAGCACACCCACTGTGAACGAGGTATTTCCAGAAGTAGGAGCAGCTTTACACAAGGTGGATGCATGTGTATTTAAGGGCTGTTCCGAAGGTCCAGCCAACCTCTGGCCTGAGGGCTTACTAAATACGCCAGCATCCCGATCTCAATCATCATGAAACAGGTTGTGCTCACCTTCCCAAAACACAAGTCTCTCTGCAGTCCTGAGTAGCGTCCTGCTGGAAATCGACTTAAAAATATTAAATAAAAAAGATTAAAAGTTCTCAAAGAGGATTTAAATACAGGCAGTAAGTCAGCACTTCACTTCCTACAATCCCTTCCGAGAGAGATTAGGGCACATGGGCTCAATACCTTGAAAGTAAAATAGCTACAGAGAATGTTGATTTTCTTTCTTAGAACAGAGGCTGCAGAAGATAAGAGGCACAAGTACTTATGTTTTAAAACCGAATACGGGAAGTATTTAAGAGATACTGTCAGCGCAAGTATTAAAGTGATATCATCAACTTCACACCCAGATTGTTAGAATAAATCTGAAAAAACTCTGAACTAGAGTTTAGGTCTCTTTTTATTACTAATTTTGTGGGCTGTCAGTAAATATATATGCTTATACATCCATAAATACATGTCTGTGTATATATAAGCATGTAAATACCTATGTATGTGTATATACACACATACAAGTTGGCACCAATGATGCCTGCAATATAAGACCAAGTCCTGAAGCAGACTGACATTGCTGAGGTTTGAATCTCAGTCCAACCAAATAAGTCTCTCTCCTGAATTTCCACCAAAACAAATCTCAAAAATATCAGTGTCTACGCTTTATTTTTGATGCTTATAAATATACTGTGCATAAATAAGTAGTCTATCCTCTCAAAGGTTAAATGGGACATTTGTCTAAGACAGGAGGCAACAGTAGCCCCTGAACATCCAGAGAAAATACTTTAAAATATTTGCAGAGTTCTGCCAACCCAGCACTAATACCGAAGCAGTGTGCATGAGCTGTATGTGCTTTTATTACTGCAAATCCTCCCTTGAGGCCTTTGTCATCCAAACGGCCCCCATTCTCTATCCTTTTATGTCAGACCCACAGGAGGGCAGCTTTAGGAAAATGGGGACCTAAAACATCCCTCCCATTTCTTCTGACTGCACTTTGAGGACAACCCGGTGCCAGCTCTGCAACCCATCCTGCAAACAGCAGCGACAAAACTCCGACCCCTTCCCTCATTCGCGTCACAAATAAAATAAAGCGGGAATTACGCATTCCTTCTGCCACCAGACTAAGCCTGTGGCAAAGAAGTTCTAAGATACCTTAATCCTTCTGGCTGCCTTTCGTCACGCTGTGTCTCCTTGATGCTCAAAGCTCTCCTGTATTGCTCTGCAATAATGCCAGCTGGCCACTCTTAGCCAACCTTTTTTTAAAAAATAAAAATAAAAAACAACTCACAAATTAAAAAAAAGCAGAAAAACAACCCCTCAAATATAATATTTCATTCATGGGTTGGTTCTTACAAAGTTGTGACTTGTGTAATTAATCATAATTCAAGAAGGCATATCATACGAACAATTATTTAAACATTTAAAAACAAAGTGGGTTGCTGGCTCTTTACAATGCTGACATATTTAGCACCCAAACCAAATCCTTTTACTGCTGCCTTTAAAACAAAGGCACACATTTTTCTGCGAGCGAGATCTCATATTGCAGCACTCTCCATCCTTCTGCGGGATAAAAGCTGTTTTCAGTACCAGAAAGTGATGGGACAGAATTATAAAAGTGGTTTTGCTGTGTGGAAAGAATACTTCTAGTTGCATACCCGGTTGATGGCAATCCCCTTACGCCATTCAATAAGAATTTTTAAATCAAATAATGGAGAGGAAAAAAAAAAAAAAAACCAAAACAGTAGAAAGTTAATAAGTATTTCCCTTCTACCTACCACACAACATTAGGAAGGGGCAGACTTATTTTTAGTTTATTTTCTTCTAACACCAAGAGTGCTCTGGGTATTTCCTGGTGGTTAAACTACCATTACTCCAGCTTCTCTGCTCACACTGGCAACTATTTACTTAAGCATTCTGTCACCATGGGAAGGTTAGATCTCTATTCTTCTTCGCATCACGGAGCCTTCTGGAGCAAGTATGTTTATTTTATATCCAATAGGGCACAATCATGTAGAAATAAAAGTTTGTGAGAGGGGGTAGAGAGTAGAAAGGGAAGAACACGCCACATGCTCCTGCAGATAAACTCAAAGCACACAGCAAGATTTAAATTATTGTGGAAGAGTCTCAACTTTGTATTCCTGCTACAGAGGTTGAAAGCGTTATTTTAGAAGGCCAGCAGCACTCTGTTCAATTCTACAGAGTCTAATAATTTCCTCAAAAACGGTTTGGTCTCAGTTTTGTTTTTTATTTACACAGAATAAAGTCGGCTTGAAAAAATCCTAGAGACTAGATCAAGATATGGACTGATGTGCCCCTAGTGAATAAGTTTTAGGAATCCAAATTCCAATAGCATTTATTAGAATAATCCCAATATAATAAATTCTTGCAATTATGTCCCTCTAATGTTAAATTTTCAGTGATAGGCACAAAAATAAAAAGCCTAGTTGAGTCCAAATCAAAAGGCTAATGCTGCAGTGCATACCCTCGAAGAGTCTCACCTCTACCCTTCCACTCATTGACTGGACCAAGGCGGGTGGCTTCAGTGTTTTCCCAGCACAGTGTGAGAACTTCTTATTTAACTGTTCCTCTGCCCAATTCATCTCAATGACCTGAGTTCAGGACTCCTTACAAATTGTATTCAATAGGAAGGTATATAATTGGAATCTCTGTATTTTAACGGTTGGCAGTGCACTGACACCTCAGCGTTCAAACATTCAGCACCACAAAACCAAAGACACTTGACAAGTCCTGCTTAGCTAACCTGGCAATCAAACACATAGTTAAGTGCTGACCATAAATCACAGCAAAATAAAAATATTCACATGGAAATAATGCAAGAAATCTTCTCTTATGCAAGAGTATTAACCTTAACACAGCACTTGGCTTTGCTGATAAGCCTTGCTAAGTGAACCATATTTCCAGCATGCCTGAAAAAATTCTCAGCCAGAGACCAAAAGCGCCAAGCAAGTTCCATCTGGAGCTGACCCAGATGATTCCCTGTGACAGCAAAGGAAAAAAATCCACCTCCGTAGCCTTCAGTGATCGCAGAATGGCTTGGGATACGGCATCATCTCGGGCTCAGACACAGATGACTCTTTCAGGGAGTGATGACACCCCACCACTCTTTGATTATAACTTAGCATCTCTTCTAAAACCACTGGAAATACTTCAGCATTTGAGAGTGAAGTTGTAATACCCTGAAAATAAGGCAGTCAGCATGAAAGATAACTATTTGTAGCCCTCCAAACTTGCCAGTAGTACATAGTTAACGGAGCACTGGAGACTAAGCATAAGCAAAGCCAGATTGAAGGAGCTGGTTATTGTATTTCTCTGGATAAAGAAACTTCTTAAAAAAAAACAAAACAAAAGATATCACTAAATGTATGTGCCAACCATATTTCCAATTGAAGTAAAAGAGTTTAGGGATAAAATTTAGAACAAGTTTATTAGAAGCACGTTTCAGACTAAAGTACGCTGAAAGCACCAACTCTGTATCAAGCTTACCCAGCCAATATAAAGGAACAGGCCTCTGACCACAAACTCTGCAAACACCTATCCAACATAGGAGACATTGATTAACAAGTGCTTCACAAAGAAGAGAGCAAGCTCTTCACCTGCTGCCTAAGATGAAGGAATAACATTCAGGTACAAGAAAAAAAATGGCTTCTTCCTTGGCTTCCTGGATGCTGGAAGCACTAAGGAGCTTCTGCTACATCACGTCACCAAAGTTTCTTTCCCATTGTGGTCTTTTCTCAGCTAAAAAGCTCTGAGGCTCTTTGGCTCAGTGTCGCTGTAACCAACCTCCTCATTTGAGTCCTGCTTGGTGAAGCGAGAAAAGATAAGAGTGACACGATTCGTGTTTTACCGTTATCCAAAAAAACTTGCTAAGGTAGCTAGGAAGACACAGATCTGGAACCGTGAAGTGCTAACATCTGATTAAAACACAGTTCAACGAGTTACACACTTTCTTTCCTGCACCTCTTACTTGTATAAAATGGATTGCTCAGGAGAGAAACCTCCTTGATGCAGAGAGGGGGGAACCCCAACCCACACAATCACTCTCTAAGAATTAATGCATTTACTGAAACATCTCCTCTGCCACCTACACACACAGAAACCTCCTCTGTTGCAGGGATTTGGTTTGTGACTGCGATACAAACCAGTCCTTCGTTCCTGAGGTCGGTAGCATGGAAATACTTCAGATACAGCCCTTAGCTCTCCCAACAGCAACAGGAGAATTTCTTCTACACTCAAGTTTTCCCTAATGCTATTCACAGCCTCACAGACGGCAAAGGAGCTGGCAAGACTCACCCCGATTTCATTTCGTATCTTCTGGGAAAGCGATGAGTAACAGCGGAGGCAGCTGCAGCTCCAACGGGCGGAACACGAAGAAACAGCCGAGCGGCACCACTCGCCTCCCAGCACGACACGGAGAGGTGAAGGGCAGACCGTGGCCCGGCTTTGGCAGCACAAGAGGGTCCACAATACCTCTGACATTTAAAAAAAAAAAAAAAAAAAACAACACACAACCAAACCTGAATCACAGAGCAGCTGGGCTGTGACTGACAACACAACAGCAAGTTTGCTGCTGTCCTGGCGGGATGCAGGCAGCTGGTTCTCCTCCATCATGAAGGAAAGCTTAAACTATGCCTTTAAATTTAGATCAAGTCAACAAGTGCTTAGCAGTGTACTGGTCTCGGACCCAACAATCCTTGTTTCCTTTTCTTCCCCTATTCTCAAATTTGACAGTAAGTATCACAATAGAATCTAATTAATGCTCACTAATGAGTAGGAGACCAATTGCTAATCCAAAAGAATTTGGTTATGTGCAAGTAAGCAAACAAGTTAATGTACCATAAACTGTGTTTTGTTCATTTATTTTGACAACTGTAGTTTGCTTTTAATTATGATACTTCCTAGCAGACTAGTTTGCCTGTTTATTTTGCAAAAGTATTGAACTCTCTCATGCTACTATGTTTTTTTCCCCCAATGCTACTATTTTTTGTTAAAAAAAAAAGACCAAAACCAACTGATATAGCAAACACTGGCTGCCCTCTGTGATTAGAAATGACAAAAAAGTAGTAAAAAGGCCTCAATAAGCTTGCTTGATGGATGATCCATGTTTCCTGCTCCTGAACCTCCTTGTGGGGAAGGATCCACCAGCAATGCTTCATGATGCTGGAGAAGTTTTCATTTCAGGCATCTTTCCAGTGGGACGAACAGGTGTTTGAAGAAGAGATTTAGTACCTACCTGTGTTGCTGATTTTCTTTTCAAGCTAAATATGTCCAGCTGGATTCAAAAGGACATCACTTTCTACACCGTATTTATAACTAATGCATTTCAATATTTTTCTGACTTAAACTGGTCAAATCTCCAGCTTAAGTCTTTTAATAGTTCAAGCAAGCTCTCCATCAGCAGGAGTTTCCCTATTATTGCCCTGCATTCCAGCACTGCTTAGAATATTGCTTCACTGCTGAACTTGCCAGAAGTGGCATAAGCCAATAACACACACAGCTGTTTGTGAAAACACACAGCACTTTCTTTTGTAAATGCATAACAGGCTTTTTTTGACCATCAAGTATGTTTTTAAAGGATGCTTTCTTACGGTGTTGAACTACTGATTTGTTGGTTTTGGGTTTTGTTTTTTTTTTTAATAAAAAGCAAGCAAACAGTTTGTGTAATCACAAGCTTTTGCAGGACATAGTAAACCCTGACCCTTCTCACGTTCAAAGCACAAACCTTTGCCTCTTAGGTGAGGTGTAGGCAAAAGTTTGCCTAGACCAACTATTAACGACAGATGTTGTGTGCACTTTGCCAGGATTATTTGCCAGGCAGCTGGTAACTATAGGGGAAACCCATCCCCCCAATGCCTGGGTTTGGTTCCTATGATAAGAAAAGATCATGGTCTGGACTCCAGAGCTATCAAACAAGCACATAACTTGGCACACACAGCTTCGCTGGTTGGGTGAGATGTTGGTGCCAGATGAAAGAAGTAGGTCACGTCAAGAAAAAGCTGCCCTACGACAGCCTCTCTGTCTGGTTCTCAAGTGGCAGACAAATACCAAAGTCAGCAGAGACTCCTCATTCCTAAAGCGATGGCTACGAAGAGCCAAAAAGCAAAATGAGAACTCACAACCTCTTGATCCTCAAGTTAGAGCAAGTCTCAGACCACAGCAGGGTTGACTTGGTTATAAGAACAAAAAAGGTGGCCCATCCAGTTTATTAGGAAGCAACACGTTCCTCCAAAGGGTTGAACACTTTAAACTGTTTTCTGCCACAACCACCATTCCAAGCTTCAAGACTCGTTCTACCACCTGCAGTAAGTATGTTCATGACTGATGGGGAGAAATCTCATCAAGGCAAGAGCTAAGAGATAAGGCAATTAAAGCACTTAACTAAAAAAAATGGTAGTTGGCAACTCCTTTTCAGGCTGAAAGCATGGCCAGCCTCTATGAGAATGCAACTGGAATATAGTTGGACAGTAATTTCCTTCTCAGACAGTTTTCAAATACGGAATTAAAACAGTTTGAATAATTGAAAGGCTTGAGCACCTAACAGCTCTCAGCAACAAGACTGGTACAAGCAACCTTTTCAGTTGCTGCTTCCCGCTTTCTTGAAGGTTTTCAGAATTGCATAAGCAACACTGCAGTCTATCTTTAACTGGAAGTCACCTATTCCAAGCAGAAAGGAAGTATTTTGCTCTCTGTAATTGCCCTCCTTTTCCCCATAAGCCAAGTTCTTCCTTCTTCTGTATGAAGGGAATATCTCCACTTGGCCCATCCCTGGCTGCATCCCTCTATCAGCAGCCGGCAGCCGCGGGTGCTCGGAAAGGACTGGTGCATCCCTGACGCAGCAGTACAGTAGCCACCTGGCAGCTGCTACAGCAGATTATCCTCTTAATTCTCCTTTAAGCTCAAACAAGAAAAGCTCTATCATCTCCTTCCTGCACATCCCACTTTCCTTCCATGGATGTTTCCCTTCTGGACAGTGCTTCAGATTTCCAACACCCTACTTGCTCTGATACCTGCTGCTTATACCACTCATCCCAGCAGCAGCATTACCCACTGCCGCTCTGATCCCGGCCTAAGCCCCAGCTCTGTGCTTGAAGGATATCTTCCTGCTGAAGAGCTTCACCCCACAGCCCTAGCTTCCCTGGGCTACCGAGAAGGAGGTATCTGACACCTGTTGTCGATGTCTGGGCATCAGACACACAGAGAAGTGTAAAAGGCTCTTCCTACCTCATGACTCACTATTTTTTACAAGTGAAAAAACCTCACCTGCAGGCAATATAGAGTAATTCCCACAGCACCCAGCAGCAATAGGATGAGGACTATCCATCAAGACAGCCTTCTGACAGATCACGGCCCCATACACAAGTTTATCAGCTCTGTTCATCACTGTGCCAATGCAAAGGCTCACTGCACAGCACTGGTGCCCAAGGTATCACTTTGCACTGCACTGCAGATCAGTACCCACATTCTTCCAGGTAACCTGAACATTGCTGCCTCCTGCTACCCAACCTTACAAAGTGCATCTCATTGAAGGGAACAAGCAGGCAGGAGCAGCTGCCCAAATTCCACTACTCACACTCAGCAAAAATCAGCACAGATAACCCAGCCACTTAGGACCCTGCAGCTCTAATGTGCATTAGCATCCCACAATCACCAAATCAAAGATACATGCATTTCCCTGCAGCACAATGGCTCTTCCACCTTGCCTAAGCCATTCACATCACCTACAGAACCTCAGCCTTCAGCCTCCACGAAGGCTGTCACAAGGCACAGCCAACATTTTGGTTTTTTTTCTTCCCAGGTCTGCTCACACGAACTCCCATCATGGCCTCCTTCGCCCAAGTCAGAAAACCTTGCCTCAGTCTTAGCTTTATAATCATGCCTTTGTCTGACAGATCTCTGGTCCATTCTTTGCTACTCCTCTGTGTACCACTTTTGCCAGCAGCCTGGCAAGGTCTCCAGGGCTGTCAGCCATCTCAGAAGCAGACTGGAGCAGAGTGAGGGTCTTGCTAATGAGCCTCCCACAGCCCAGCGTACAACTGAAATGAAGAACAGGTATTTCACAAAAATAAAGTGGTAAAATTCAAGTGCTGAAAGCCACAGGCACTGCTGTGGCAGCGTATGACAGAGGAGATTTCAGTCTTTTTGCGGTGAAGGACCACTTTGCCTTTAGGGAAAAAAAATTATAAAATCTCACTGTCTTGTCTCCATCTACTCTATGAAGACTACAATGG
This sequence comes from Ardeotis arabs, assembly GCA_011801015.1. Classification (NCBI taxonomy): domain Eukaryota; kingdom Metazoa; phylum Chordata; class Aves; order Otidiformes; family Otididae; genus Ardeotis; species Ardeotis arabs. The sequence continues at coordinate 18,741 of JAAGAY010088604.1, read as the reverse complement.
ACAGTCATATTAGAAGTAAATCTTACTTTTTTAAGGCCAACCAAGTCCTTAGCAGTTAGGCAGACGTGGTTTTACCATCACCACCACAGCCTGCCTGAAGCACAGGCAGAGCTTCACCTCCCCACCACAGCCGAAAGCCACCAACCCACCCCTGAGGGCAAGTCACCTTCAGGACTGCCTGGGCACAAAGGAACAGTGCCGGCCTGCAGGACAACAGACTACTTAAGCCTAGAGAGAAGTGTGCTACTTACAATTTCTGCTACCAGAACTGAAATACATTTGATCTGAGAGCCTCAGGCAAATCCCTTCTCTCTGCGTCTTGGCCTCCCCAACCGCGCAGCTTTGCAAAGTCTGGCACACAGGAGCAAGAGGCACAGCAGAAACGCAGAAAGTCACGGAGCACATCAGCAAGACAGGGGCCAAACAGACACAATCACCTCAGATTTTGCAAAGATGGTTATTTACTAATTCTCACATTATTTCAGGAGCACTGAAGAACTAACTGTGATAAAGGTCCAACAGTTGCCAACTGAGTATTTTCTTTAATCACATTTGATGTTGTTCTTAAAGCAGTCTGCCAGCTTCTGGAGTCATTTGATTATATACAAGTATTACTTCAAAGCAAACAAGCAAGGGATATGTTTTTATTTGTTTGTTTCAGTGTTTATAAGTGGTATTTTCTTAGAATCTGCAGCATGAAGGAAATTCATGGTACTTATGTTTGGATCTAATTTTCATGAAAATTGAATAAAAACAGAAAAACACCAGCCACTTAAGTCCTTCCTACCCTCCAGTAATTAAGTTCCCATGAAACGGAAAAAAAAAAAAAAAACCAAAAAAAACCAACCCACAAACAAAAAACCAGCCACATTGCTAGTCAGCCAACTTTGTTTAGGATATATTTCATAAGTCAGTCGTGTTCAGCTTAAATCAGCACAAACGAACAGAGAAGTAGAAGCCTTGCAGCAACTGTTCAGACAGCTGAGAAATGACAGCCAGAGGCCAAAGCCACATTTTTTTTGGAGGGGTGGAGGTTGGGTTTGAGGGTTTTTTTGATCAAGTTTTCAAAAGCGATTCAACTTGACTCACAAGGGAGGCAGCATGGGAGAATGGCTGGGATGGGGATGAGGCACAAGCAGAGAAGGGCATTGCTTACTTGAGGGAACCAACACGCTCCTGTGTGCCGCAGTGTAGATCTGGAGGACTCAAAAACAAGCCTGTCACCACTACAGACAGTACTGCTCCAGCCTGAGCCAGCAGTTATCTCAGGGGCCATACAGCTTGTCAAACAGTGGGCATGATGTACACCAAGTCACACTGCTCATTCTTCCCCTCCTCCTCATCTTCTACTCACAAGAGTAAAAAAAAAAAAAGACAAAAGTTAGTGTCTAATCCTGAGAACAGCGAGGGAACAGCTAAACTTCAGCAAATCACCACCTCCTGCTGATGCAAGTCTTGGTAAAGCAAGAAAATCTATGGAACTGCAGGACCCTTGATAGAATACACATCCTTGATGAGTATACACATCCTTTTAGCAGGGCCTGTTGTGATAAGACAAGGGGTAATAGTCAAACTAAAAGAGGGTAGATTCAGACTAGAGACAAAGAAGTAGTTTGGTGGTTTTTTTTTTTTTTTTACTACAAGTGTGGTGGAACACTGGAACAGGTTGCCCAGAGAAGCGGTGGATGCCCCATCCCTGGAAACACTCAAGGGCAGGTTGGATGGGGCTCTGAGCAACCTGATCTGGTTGGAGATGTCCCTGCTCCTTGCAGGAGGGTTGGACTAGATGAGCTTTGAAGGTCCCTTCCAACCCTAACTATTCTGTGATACAATATACACATGAGAAATCATCATTCATCCACAAATTCCTTGACATTAGCCTAGTTCCAAGGATAAGACAAGATCCACTTCAGATTCCCAAAAATGTCTTAATCAGTAGGAACGCTCAGAGGGGATATTGATCTAAGCAAAAGGGAAACTCCCATCCTTAAAAACACAAACAATAACCTGTAGTGAGATAAGCAGAATAGATTGAGTCATTTCATCTCAAGGAGAGCAAGCTAGACTTACTTTTAAGTATTTCAGCTAAATTCATATGGGCACCATTCTGGAGAGGTCATGGAAGATCCTGAAACAACTGCTAAACAAGATAGGAAAAACAATACCAGAAACCCTTCAGCGTGTTAGCTTGAGCAATAAAGCAGTTTTGAAGTGCCAGTATCAAATCAACAGTATTGCTTCCTTGCTCTGTGCTAGACACCCAAATCCAAGGGAAATACTGCAGACTCCGAGAGGGCTCAGAGGACCACAACAACAATATTGTGGATGTGGAGACGCTTATTTGAAGACAGACTGAAGACTGAATAGCATACTTTAGAGACGAAATAAAAATGTAAAATCGTGACTAGCAGAGAAAAGTCATAACCAGTTTCTCTCCTCTTGGTCTCATAACAAAGGGGAATTCAATAAAAGATACAAGTACATAGAACAGATAAAAATAAGATAGTCCCAAAATGTCTAACCAGACTGCAGAGCTTGAAGCCAGAAGAAGCTATGAAGGCCAAAAAAAGCAAGAATCTCCCCCCAAAGCAATCAGACCCATTTATACAGTTCAGAACATCAAAAGATTTAAGAGTCCATGATAAAAACTCTTGGTACAAGGTATTTAACTACCTTTCAGGGATTATTCCATAAGTGAGACACAAAGATAATTACAACTGCACAAATCATGTCTCCCTTTATGAACAGTTGGCCATGGAAAACTACTGGAAGTAGGTACGGGATCAGATGGACCAAAAGTCTGCCAGCTCTTGAAAATGCTGGTTTTAAAAAAAAAAAAAAAAAAAGATTCCTTAAGTTAAACTAACATTCTTTAAAAAAGGGAATTTAAATTCAGGTAAAAAAAAAAAAAACCAAAACACAACATTGCCATATTTCCCATCTTCTTTCTGAGGGCAAAACAGAACCATAAGATCCATAAGATGAACGGGCTCTTCCTTCCCCAACGCGTGTCAGTTAACTACCTTAGCTGCTCAAGCAGGCACAAAAAACTAATATTAAAAACTACGTCCTCAAAACACATCCAGTTCTCCAGGAGCTGAATTTACTTGCTGTTTCCTAAAACTACATTTTATTTTAGCAGTCTTAAACCACGCCAAATTCCTACAGTATTTATAATAACAAACAGTACGTGCAATCAGCACCATATAAAGTAAGTTACTCTCAGTGCAGGAGAAGCTACAAACCAACCAACGTGAAAGCTCTTGGGTTGGAGGTTTTTTAATGGTTTTTTTTTTTTTTGGCTTTTTAAATTTTGTTTCTGGGGTTTTCTTATTAGCTACACCAGCCACATATTTGATTTTCTATATGTATTGGACATTAGGAACAGGTTCTTCGCCAGGAGGGTGGTCAGTCACTGGAACAGGCTCCCCAGGGCAGTGGTCACAGCACCACGCCCATGAGAGCTCAAAGAGTGTCTGGACTATGCTTTTAGTCATATGGTTTTGTTTTAGGTAGTCCTGCAAGGAGCAGGGAGTTGGACCTGATAATCCTTGTGGGTCCCTTCCAACTTGAGATTTTCTATGATCCTCCACATCACATCATCTGGCACTACAAAACACTTGCTCACCACCTTCCAACAGGATATTTAAACCCCAACTATGGGTGGTGGGGAGACATTACCTGCAGAGGAGGCACCACAGCTCTGGTCCCAGCTCCTGCAGTTAGGCTCTGCAAGCCTTCGTTTCCTATAAAACACTAAATCTTCAACCTTCATCCCCAGCAGGTGACATTTGTTACCTCCTTTCTGCTCCTTGCTGGTTTGCATCACCTATGGAGTCTCCTTCTGCACACACCACCATTCCAGGAGATCACCTCCTACACCGTCTGTGGGCCCTCCTGCTCAACACTCAGACAAAAAAGTTGGAAACAGCTGGTTTTGTGCTTATGTCAAAATTAAACCACGTGGCCTTTCCTCCGCTCTGTTCAAAGACGGCTGTCCTGAAGGCATCCAAGTTCCTTCCCCTCCCTGAGGCACATGCTGCCAACTCCTCTGAATATCGGTGGGCAGGCTGCTTCGAAGTGCAAGAACAATAACAAAGCAGTGAACTTTTTTTTCCTTTATTTTGGGAGTTCACAAAATGGAAAGAGAACCTTTCCCTGCTCAAAAATATTTTTCAAGCAAGGCGGTAACCTGGCTCCGGTGCAACCATTTCTTTCCCCTGCTCCAGAGGTGCCTTAAATCAGCGCTCAACACCAGACTGAGCAAAAGCATGTGAAGAAGATCGCAAAAGGTGACAAGTAGTTGTTTTCGATATGAAAAGCTTCTGCTGAAGCATGTCAAAATACTAATTCAAATACTGGATAATCAGCATGTTTATAAGATTTCCATCTGGTACGTGCTACTTCTGTCAAAAACTGCCGTTGGCTGCGTGGTCCTCCTAACCAAGGAAATAACTCCCAGAACTTTGCCACAGACCTAGACTCCAAAACAAAAGTATATTGAAATTAAGTACACTTTTACATATACTTTAGAAGCCAAGGAATTGTTTCTGATACAACAGCAAAAGTGCTAATAAGTTATCACCAAGATACAAAGAGCAGCCAGGTCAAATCCTTAAGTCACTCTGTAGGAAACCAAGATAGGAGCTTGTTTTAGCTCAGAATTACACTGAGACCTCATATGGTCCTTGCTAATGAAATCAGAGGAAGCAGTAGTATCTATTCCCAGTGTAACAGCAGGGAAACCAGATTGCAAGGGTTCTTCTGCTAATATGAGTTACTATAGTGTTATGGGAGCTTTGCACTGTTGCAATAATTGCAGATTTAACAGGCTTTTTCATCCTTCTCACCTTCAAATTCTCTCTCCTTCAGAACAGCTTAGTGCTGCCATCTACTTTTTTATCCTAACAGGGTTTTGGGTTTTTTTTTTTATCCTAATAAAGTTCTTAGACCAACTCACCCACTACAACATTGGCTCACCTGAGTCTTTAGAGTTGGGTCCCCACATTGATACTTAGTCCACCTCACCGTCACAGGCAAAATTAAAGGCAAATTAAACTAAATATAGGATCTGACCCAAAGTCCTTTTAATGCTAGTTTACACTTGAGCCCTCAAATATGAATAAAGAAAAACCAAAACTCCTTCAACTCTTAATCACAAGATCTTTCACAACCCTTGCAGGTATTAAGCTAGCAAACTCGGAGACAACAAGGTGGCAAAGACACAGGTCTTATCAAATCATCAGGGTAGCTCTGGAAAGCAAATTTATCTAGCTAAAAAAAAAACGTTATTCAAAGTTTCAGTCCTGGAGGATTAATAAAATTCTTTTATAAGTCATTTATTTGCACAGACACTAACACCGCTGGAAAAAAAAAAAATATTTCCTGGCTAAAGGATCCATCATGTGAATGAAGAGGCTGAAAAACATTCAGGCATTTTACTAGGAGACTGCCTGCTGCCGACCAGGCAGGAGCTAGGTTTGATTAATTCTCCACCTCCCATTTTCATTGCAAACTTTTTTTTTTAAGGTCTGAGCAATTGTTTCCACACAATTCCCCAACCACCATTTGTTGAGGGTCTTAACCTCTTTTGGGTAGAAGGAAGAGCTGAAGTGTCTCTGCACCAATACACAGGCCACAAACAGGTGGAGTTAGAAACCACCATCCTGGTAGAAAGCTATGACCTGGTTGCCATCACTGAAACTTGGGATGAGTCTCCCATGACTGGAGTGTGGCTATCAATGGCAACAGGCTGTTCAGAAGGGACAGGTGAGGAAGGAGGGGCGGAGGGGCTGCCGCCAAGAAATGTAGAGTGTGAAGAGCCGTCTCTGAAGAATAGCCACAAGCAGGTTGACAGCTTATGGGTGAGAATTAGAGACCGAGATGACAAAGCGAAACTTGTGGTTGGTATTTGCTACAGGCTGCCCGATCAAGGGGAGCCTATTGACAGAGCCTTCTGACTCCAACTACAGGAGGCATCACGCTCGCAGGCTCTCATTCTGCTGGGGACTTCAGCCATCCCAATATCTACCAGAAAAGTGGTACAGCAAGCTGCAGGCAGTCCAGAGACTCCTGGAATACATTGAGGATAACTTCTTAAGCCAGGCAATAGCCAGCCCTAGCACAGGGGATGGACCTGAGGGTCACGAACACAAGTGAGCTAATTGGTGACATCAAGACTGGAAGCAGCCTGGGCTGCAGGGATCATGTACTGGTGGAGTTGGAAATGAGTCAGGCAAAGAGTAAAGTCAGAACCATGAATTTTAAGAAAGCAAGCCTCCAGCTCTTCAAGGAGTCAGTCAACAGGATCCCCTGGGAAAATGCCCTGAGGGACAAGGGAGCAGAACAAAGCTGGCAGACCTTTAAGGACACCATCCGTAGAGCACAAGAGCTCTCGATCTCCAGGTGCAAGAAAGCAGGCAAGGAAGGCAAGAAGCCAGCACAGCTGAGCGGAGACCTGCTGGTCAAACTGAAGGGCAAGAAGGAAATGCACAGGTAGTGGAAGCAGGGACAGGTATCCCGGGAAGAGTACAGGGACGCTGCTGGGGTCAGGAAGGACAAGGTGCAGTTGGAGCTGAACTTGGCAAGGGACGCAAGGAATAAGAAGGGCTTCTACAGGTATGTCAGCCAGAAAAGGAAGGTCAAAGAAAGTGTACTTCCCCTGACTAGCAAGACTGATGAACTGGTAACAACGGAGGAGGAGAAGGCTGAGGTACTCAACAGCTTTTTTTTGCCTCAGTCTTTACTGACAATCTCTCTTCCCATGTCTCTCAAGGCGATGGACCACAGGATGGGGACTGGAGGAGCAAAATCCCTCCCACTGTAATAAAAGATCAGGTTTGTGACCACCTGAGGAACCTGCAAGGTGCAGACTTCTGACATGAACAGTTTGGAGAACAAGAACAACATTTTTCTACATTTCATCACCATCCATCCTCACGACATCAGCTACTTTTGGCAAGCAACAGACACACTCTGAGTAATTTCCCATCTTTGTCCAGATGGTCACAAACACAACATGGGGTCCTAACAACAGGTCCCAGAGCTGCACTTATGATGGGTATTGGAATCTCTACTCAAATCATTCACAGCACATCCCGCACACATGCGGAGAGGATCCTGCATAGGGAGGAAGGCTTTTGTCATAGCACAGGCTGTTCAGATCCCTGCCCAGGTTTGCAGTTTGGTCTCAGATGACCCCAAGCCTCTGCTGAGGCTGCAAACGAGTCATGGGGGCTCTGGTGGAGTGAATTTATTTGTCCACAGGGAACTGAACGGCATTAATCACATTATGTGTGCTGTACCAGGCTGACGAAGGTCACACATCTGAACTGGGGCAGCCCAACCTTCAGCACAGATGTCAACTTTACAAGGAAGCACCCTGAAAAGAGGCAAAATAAAGTATTTTCAACAGTATATATATATTTTCCTCCCTGCAGAAGCTTTATTGCTTAATGGAAGATGTATAGAAGGAAAAAAATACAACAAAACCAAAATACAGTTTTTTAAATAAAAATTCCTTTCCTAGCTGTCATTCTTGCATTTTGCATATCATGCCTTAGCATGCCAAACGCAAGACGTCAGGTCCATCTGGCAGATGTACACTTCCCCAGCTGCCAAGTGATTCCTGAAGATTCAGGGGCTTTGCTATTAAGTATATTTGCAAATTCCAGCCTCCTGAACGAGTAGGGCTCCCAAATAGCAGCCTCTGCTTCCGAGTGCCCTGGGAAGGGGGGAGTAGAGGTACCCTGCAATCACCCAGAGGATCTGCTGTACTTGTTTGGTAGGGAGGCCAGCTTCCCAGTAACCAATGGCTGTACCAGCTGTGGGAGAGCTTTAAAGAATTCCTTTCCTCCAGATTATCCTTAAGTAAAATTAGAAAATATTTAGGAAGCTGAGGGGAAACCCAACCATTCAAGCTGACATCATTACTTATTTACATATAAATACAGTCAGGAAGTAAGCATATGTATTTATATATAAACAAAAAAAGCTATCTGCACAATGTTTTATACGCTGCTTTTCCATCCAATATTTACCACTTTATTCACGACTTCAGGAAAAACTTTCTCCCCAAGAAATTGGTGATAAAATGCCCTCTGGTGGGCGTGACTGCGGACCTCTGCAGCAACAGCCACCTCCTGAACGGCTCAGAGCCTTCAGTATATTCTGGGGATTACTATTTTTAATGGAGTGAGACAAAGCACATATTTGCTCTCCAGAAGAAACAGATACACCCCTGACTAGCGAGCCCATGTTCTTCTGCTAAGTATCTCTGGATTAGAATGAGCTAGAAGTTTAGAAAAAAAAAAATCCTATCAAAGCATTCCATGATTTCTAAATTATTTTAAAATAAAATAAAAAGAGGTAAAATAAAGTTCATTTTACCTCTTCAGCATAATTACTTGTTTTTGAAGAAAAAGTAAGAGAAACAGGAAAAGAAAGCAGCATTAAGTTTTGCTGTGCCTCAGCATAACAGAATCTTTGTAGATTAAAATGGAGAAAGGAGGGGTGGAGAAGAGCAGCATTTTCAGAGCTTATGAATCATTTTTGTCCTCTTAGAGCACAAGGCGCAGCAAGGAGGGAGGCTCTAATTGTACAGTGAAAAAGAGCAGCCCTTGTCCCAGAACAGACAAGGCAAGGATGGAAAAACCCCTTGAAAATAAACTGAAGTTAACAGGACATGTTTCATCCTTAAAATGCTCAATAATTGAGAGCAGTGTTTTCATTAATCTGACATGAGATAAATATGAATTAGAGAACTGAAGGCTTAAGATACAGCAACAAAAGAGGGGATTCGGCAACTTGGGAACAGAGTGCATATGCAGCTCCTGGGAATATATATATATTTTTATATAATTTTTTTAATATATTTTTTTATATATATATTCCCAAACCTGACTGTTCTAGAACACAGTGAAACTGGAAAACAGAGGCATCAGGCAGATCAGACTGTGCAAGCCTTACCCTAACAGGGTCGAGAGAAGCTGCAGGTACACACGAAATTGAAGTTGACCTCACCTAGTTTCCAGGGTTCGTTTGTGGTTTTTTTTTTTTTTCTTCTCTTTCAACAGAGGCTTCAGAATCACAGCTAAATGAGGATACGCAGAATAAAACACTCATCGCATGAAGGAAAACGTTAAGAAATCCACTGCTTTCACAAATTCCTTGGGAAGCCTTTGTGCTTCCCTGTCGTACAGGATATGGCACTTTCTCTGCTCACCCAGATGGTTAGAAACTTGTTTCCAGCTTCCACAACACAATTTGCAGTTAATTGTTGCTTTATGCTAAGAATATTTGCGAATTTGATCCATATGTGGAATGTGAAGCATTTCTGGTTTTAAGATGTTTTTAAAGTTTTTAGAGATTTTTCCAGGCAAGGAAACTTCGCTTGTGGATTTTTTTCTCGGGTATGAACAACAGTATGATTTAATATTCACCCTCTCCTTTTCTACTCTTGGAAAGAAAAACAAAACTGTCAGAAAACCCACTCTCACTTATTCGAAACCTGCCCTTTCTGTTAGTAACGCACCCTGGCTCTGTACAGAGCTCCGTCCCTCTCTAGTGGCAGCCAGGTCACATACCAGTCCGCCAGCCCGCCCCAGGCTCGGCTAACAGATGGTTTTTAGCTCAGAGATCAGAAACTTGTAGTTTAAAACTCAAAAGATCCCTCCTTTGCTCCTCTCTGCCAGCAGCCCACGCTGAGGTTCAGAGTTACATTTACAGCGTTCTCCAAAGACAGAAGCTAAGGGTTTCAGGGAGCAATGCTGTCACTTGGAGCTGTGCTGTAGGAGCTCCATCACCACTTCACCATCATCTCCAGACATTATGTTGACTGCAGCTACACTGAAACTTATTTCTTTTATTAGATACAGCAAGTCAAGATTAAGTATTTGTGCGTGTAAGAGATATGGCACAATGCCCATGCTCCTAAATTTTCACCGAAAATTAGGAGTAACAGGTTATCTAGGTAAGATTAGTACTGACGTTTCTTGGATCTCATCCTGATGGTCAGTCTTTTCTCAAAAGCTTTATTGTTAGAATAGCAATTCACAGGTCAAACTACTTACACTTTTTCCCCACCCTTCCTGTCCCTTTAAAACAAATCTATATAAATATTTACAATATATTAAAATATAATACATGCTACCATGCCTGACAAGCACAGAGGAGAAAACACTCTCCTTTTAAGTATCTTTCAATTTTCTAATCAAGAAGATGGCCCAAGGCTGTACAGTTCTGATTATTTTTTATATGTAAAGACTGCCTGTGAATTTAACAACACTTTTTACCCTTAAAGTAAAAAAAAAAAAAAAAAACACCCCAAAAAAATCCTCTTGAACAAACTTCAGAAGGGCTATAGTCACATTAAAGAGGTTACAGGTCTATGCAAAACCAAGAACCGGTACGTTCTAATTTTACAAGGCAATGTTGAGACAGGGGAAGGCTTACGATCTGCTGTCATATGCGATGTAGTTTCCACAAGCGCCTTGAGGAAGTCTGAGCCCATCCGTGTTTTGCTGAAGATGAATAACTGCACAATAAACAGTGTGGCCTGAAAACAGGAGGAAGGAAATGGGTAACCAGGACTTTCACTGAGATTACACACAGAAGTCTAACCGGTCCACCAGCTTCTCCACATGAAAGCTACTGAGGTACCCAATGCCCTGACTGACCATCACCTCAAGCAGCAGATGCCTGGGCTCACACTGCACCCACATTTCCATCATAATTTAGAGTTTAAGCTTCTCAACCCAACCCAACTGGGTGCCATTCTTATCTCCAGCCCAGGCCACCTTAACTCTGCCATCAGGGCACTGCACCATGAACTTATTTAAATATATAAATGACCACAGCACAGGGTTTGTTTTTTTTTTTTTTTGTTTTACTCATATTATTCTTGAAAGACAATACTGCAGTAACTTGGCTGTTGCAACCACAAGATTTGTCTGAGAACAGTTTTTAGAAGGCTTGAAGGATGCTGCTGTGAACTGTTCAAGTGTGATATTGAAACAGTGAGTTTAAGGAAAACTTGCTGCTATTTTTCTTTTAGCGAGAGCATCCCTCCCCACTCACACAAATGGGCTTTCAAAATTTCTATCTGAGACAGAGGGAAAGCAAACAAGCCAAAATAAAGAGTATTATGGCAGCAAGTGAACCACAGTTCTCATCTACAGCTGCATTTCTGCATCTGAGTACCACTTTTAAAGTCAGTCCTGTATTTTTTAGACTTCAGGCAAGTCGTTTTGTTTCCTTATTTCCCATAACATTTCTGTGCTGTATTTTTTCCTCCCATAAATAACAAGCCAAATATCAGCCACAACTTCCCACTGCCATTTAGTTCAGAGTGATAAGGTTGTGACGCTGCAGAACTAGAACTGCCCAGAAGTTTAATCATAAAATTACACACTTCTCTTCCAAAAAGAAAAAAATGCACTAGAAAATAGGCTTTACTTTGGGGATTTGATAATCTTAAAGAACAGGCAGAACATTTATCTAAGATTTTCAGAGTACCAAATGTAACTTAATTTAACTCAACAGATTTGGGCCAAGGACAAGATTTGGCCCATTTTATATACTGCAGAACTGAGGGGAAAGAAGAAAAAGGTATTGAAGCACCTGGACCACACAAACCAAAGATCAAAAAAATCTACCTATTCTTCAACTGGCCACCCCCTTCTTCTGCAGTTGCTGTCATCTACTGAGATTTGCAGACTCTTTGACCTTAAGACCTTCACAGCTGAATTTCACAAGTGATTTGCTCCTCAGAGTACAGAAGCACTGCGCAACATCAGATACACACTGGAACATGCCAGCTCCACCAGTGCTAACTAGATCAGGGTTTGGTCCACAGTTCAACATCTCTTGTGACAATTCACACATCGGGGTCAGCTGAGAGGTTCCCAGAAGGTCCCACGCAGCCACATCCCAAGCCCTTAGGTGTTAGAGGCAGCTTTTAATCAAGTCTCATTACATTTGTTTACAGTATGAAGGCTCGTACTGAGCAAGTAAGGAATAAAATGTTGGCACAGGTGGCAAAAGCCTCACAACTTCTGGCTTTGAGATGGAGCGTTCAATCCATCCTGCAGAAAATCCAGACTAGCATCAGTGTAAACGAGATAAGAGCTAACTCACAAAAGATCAAACCTAGCTTTCATTTATGCCCATGAAACATTGATTTCTGTTAACTACATGTGTGTAACCAAGGGCAACATTTGATCTGAAGCCTAGTACCTTGATGTCCAGCTATTGTAAAACAGAAGCAAGAAAGTAGCTACAAACATTTGACTGATGTTGCCTGCAAGCAGGGCACTGCAGAAGGCTCTACCAGCCATTCCCATTGACAGAATTAAGATGGGGCATGGCAAACCTTCCTATTAGAAGTAATTGCACAAATATTTGCAGTGTCCTTAAGAAAAAAAAAAAAAAAATTACATAGGGGAGAGGCAACACAAAGCCACAAACCAAGAAATAAACTACTACATGCAAATACATGCAAGCTTCTCCCAAGTTAATTCTCCTCTTAATGGAATATTGATTGGTACACTCAATGTTTAGAAATGTGAAATAATGAGGGAAGGAGGAAAAGGAAGGAGAGACATATAAAGAACAGTGAGTTTTGTTTAAGTAATATATACTTTCCTCATATGATCAGCCAAAAACACTGTAATAAAGAGGGCAGTACAGTATATTTAACATTCTGCTTCGCATTGTATTAGCAAGTCTGTCAGAGATGACCTGGAAGTGTTAGCCACGCAATTTTTCCACCCTTCTCCTAAAGATGTGAAGTACAGCATTTTTTATAACCTCTCACCACACAATATCCTTACTGTAGCTGGTATCTCTCTGCTCCAAATAGGACAGACTAGAGTGCCTGTGGCAGATTACATCTGAAAAGCCTGGATACTATCAAGATGAAAATGGCAGGGAGGGGGCTAAGCAGAGCCATCCACAGTCATGGTGGAGAACATCTGGATAAGCTTTGTTGCACCTACTCCTACCCCAAGTGAAAAGGGAGAATGAGGAAAAAGGAAGTTGCATCTTTGAAGCAGTTATTATTTATACAAGTCTCCCATTTCTTAAATAGAACCCTTAAAATATAACCAGTGTCATCTAATCAAGCAGTCACTTATTTCTACCTTCCAGAAATCTCTTCCTATTCCAGGGACTACTACTAGAAAGTTTCTTCTGTTCTTTCCCTCCTGGCATTCAGAGTCCTTCTGAGATATCCCTTACAGCCTCACAGCATATTTTACTACAACAAGTCGTTCAAAAAAGGGCAAGAGGAAAAAAACCCAGCACAAACAAACCAGAAGAACCAATTTCCATTGCCATCAGAGTTCCCAGCCCTGATACTCCAAGCAACAACAGCATCAGGCTCAACAGCTCTGCTGACCCATCCCATATATTAAGGATACATCTAAGAACACAGGCACCATCATAGAGCTGTTTCACAGTGACACAGCTGAATTAGTTTATATTTTTTACAAGTGCTTTTATGCTCTACCTCTCATTCCAAAACATAACATCTTCCATCCAGAATTAGCAACTTCCTCCCTGCTCCCCACCTCCCAAACTTCATAAAGGGATAAGGAGAAAGCTTGAAAAGATATTGCTTAAATTCAGTTATTCTATAGCATTTTGCATCATTTCAAAAGCGTCTTCCAGGCATTTACACACTTGACAACATTTTGTAATATGAAGTACCCCAATTTGGCATTCTTCCACTCTTGGCAAGCCAGAGAAAATAAAAATAAAAGTTAAAAATTAATTTTTAACTTTTAAGTATACAATATGTTAGGAATCATTTAACGAATTCAGGTGTTCAACAAGCTACAAGTCAACCAAAATTTGCAACACATATATATTTCAAAGCACAGGTGAACACAGCTGCATACACTTTAAAGTTACTCCATGTCGTGTGATTATTACGATGACCCTTCTGAACTCTTTCACCTCTCTTCTTTTGATCTGTGGTTTACCTGTGGCTGCAAAAACCAACAGCATTTAAATTCTTCTCCCTCTAATTAAGGCAAACAGCATGCCTAAGCCTCAGACTGAGAAGAGAAACTTTTCTTTAAGTAGTTACAGCATGCTGCGATCTGCAAATCCACCAGCATTGCTTTTGCAGACCAAAACCCAAAATCCTACAAGGTCTAACAAAGCACAACTGAGTGTCGAATTATCTGATTTAAATATTAATTACTCATCAGCATGGACTTAAGAAGCATCTGAAGCAAAAGCTCCTTAAATCACACTCTAAATCCAGGATTTCTATTGTCTGCATTGCCATGCTGATCATTGATAGGGGTTTTTTGTTTGTTTTTGTTGCAAAAAAAAAAAAAAGTGAAGAGTGATAATGAGTATCTCTCAAGGTTCAAAGATATTGAGATATATGAATAAAGTCCAGTTCAACAAATTAGGCACATCTTGAATTCATGAGACCTGTTATACAGGTCACTGTTATTTTCTCTGATACCTCTATCTCTCAACTACATCAAAAGTCGAAAGCCACCCCCTACCACATCCTAACAGTTTTTAGTTAACAGCAACATCGCAGAAGAATTGTATCAGTGGCAGATTTTCTTACAAACTGCTGCACTGCACAGTTTCCAGAACATGCTTTAGAAATAATCTGGTTTTCCTCAATCAAATTGTTTTACCTGTATTTATGTTGAGTTTAGTCCTAGAACTGGAGACAAATCTGAGACCTCTACATTTGTGCCTCCCAGCAAGCCAAACCAAACCTGAACAGAGGTCCTACCATTTAATACCACGTCATACAGCATACTGTAATAGACAGCAGGGAATTAAGAAAAAAAAAAACAAAACACTGCAAAAGGAATGTTGAATTAATTTTAAGAGCCTGGTTTTGTCTGTAGTTTGAGCAGATTGCTTCAGTGAACCAGTAATACTATTGCAAACCAGCACTGTAAGTTACCTGAAGTTTAAGATACTAAAAAACTACATGTTTTTCTGACATTTATGCCAATTATGGCAAAAAATCCAACCTGAGAGCCTGAGACTATTTTAAGATCTAGACCTCAGCATCACTGATGATAAAAGCAGCACAAGAATTAAGGAAAATGGTCCCATGTTCCAGATATTCTAATTCACAACATAAAATTATTTATGGAGGAGTGTGACTAGGAATTCAGTTCCTGCCATTTATCAGATGGTCAAGACAGCAGAGAGGAAACCCGCTGCATGACAACGGCACCAGGGAGGCTCTTTGGGCATCTTGGGGACCAGGTCTGGTCAGTTCTGGTTTAACTGTCACAGGTAAACGGCGCGTATCCACAGCTTGTGAAGTGTGCAGAGTTTTAAAAACCTGATAGAAAGGCGTTCCCATAAGAGACTTCTAATCTATTTCCTTTTAATCTCTTTCTTTATAGCTGAGGACAAGCTTTTTGTACTTCTGGTAACAAAGGAAGCACAGAAGTGACAGAAGCATGTCAAAGCTGTTTATGTTCCAAACAGCCTCGCGCACTCGGAGTTGCTGTTGGCAGGTTACTTCTTGAGAAGATTGTGTTCAGCCTTCACACAGGAGCTCCATCTTCCTAAGAGCAACTTTATAAAAGAGTTAACTGCAGAGAGGGATGTTAAAGCTCTTCCCTGCACAGGGTAAGCTAACACAAAACCAGAAAGGAAATTTTAAAAACATGACGAAGAGTTAATACAATAATTTTGAGTACCTACAAATATATTCAAGGCAACATTATCCAATTTGTATGTTTATGGACTTTAGGATATAGGTACGTACGCAATATTTCTTCTGTGGACAGACAAGTACATTAAGGAAGTGATTAGATACACAAATAAATCACAGAATCTAATGACACTGTCATATTTAAGGTTATTGAATTAGCACACCATGAGGCTAAATATTGCAAAATGGAAGATTTGGAGGGACAAAAAAAAGCCAAAAGACCAAATAAGTCACTAACCCATGCTGAGATTTTAGCTAGCTAAAAGCCTCGATTACAGCACAAAAAGTTAATGATCTGAAAACGATGCAGACCTCTGTGGCACACTAAGAAGCTGACGCACTGCAAACAGAGCAGCTTCAGGATGAGGCCTTCAGATGCCTGGGCTCTGCAGGTCCACAGCCTATGGCACCAAATCCAAGGGCATCGGTGTAGTGGGTAAGACCCTGCAAGAACCTTTGCAATGCTACACTCAACCTAAAGTTACAGAAAGGATGCCAAATAAAAATAAGAAAAATATTAAAGAGACCCCCTTAACTTAAAAGGGCAGCAAACAACTCTCCAGATCAGTTTTAAGACTGAAAAAAGAAATCCTACAACAGGGATATAATGGAAGGGACGGGGCTTAAGCAAGACAGGACAGACTGCGATTTCTCTCCTCGTTTATGGATTTGGGGGTACTTTTCCCCCCTCTGAAGCTGTGAGTTTCCACCAAGTCACACAGAGCCTGTACACAAAGAAGAAAAAAAAAAAAGTTATATATATTCATTAGTTTCCCCCTTGCCTTATTTTTTTTTCCTGAGCTTCAACAAAAAACTTCATAGGTTTTCAGAACTAAATTAAAAGGTCAGGAAAACAAGTAGGCATGGACAAGACTGAATTGCAGACAAGCATGGAGAAGCAGAGAAACAGCATCGGGATGAGCGCCAACGACCGCAAATAGTTAAGGCCCCGATCCTGGGGGCTGTCAGCACGGTGCCGAACTGGAGCCACTCCAAGGGATCGCAACCCGGGAGAAGGAGGACGCATGGGAGCGACGCAATATCGCTGGCTCGAGGAGTGCAGCAAACCTGGGGATAATGAGTTCTCCTCACAAGCAGGCACTAAAAAGTGAGAGCGCCAGGTGTGGTGCATAGTAAACCCCAAAAATCTTATCTAATTTCCAAATCTGTGTCTTCCTCTCCCTTCACTGAGAAGACTTCCAGCCAACATACAGACTATTACTTTTTATTACTGTTTGAAGAAGAGGAGCAGCAGCCCTGGCAGCATGCTGATCTAGAAGAGACAAAACAGAAGTGGTTACTTTCTTCCCTCAAGATTTCTGCTTCTAAAAAATAAGGGAACAAGAACGGGTTGCTCCTGCACACCACCACTTTTTGTTTCATTTCAGCAAGACTCCGACAAAATCTAATTCCCTGTGCCGTCTATCTAATATATTAGATACTTGAAGTATGACCATCACTCATTAGAAATGTAATTAAAAAGTGACAAAACTAGATTTCCCCCTCCCCAGCATGCAGATGAAAACCAGTAACCCTGCCTCTATTTGTAACCATGACAACTATAGAATATTTTATTTCAGTAATATAATTCACACTGAACATTTGCTCACAGGTTTTGTTGTTAAGGGAAAGGTTGACACACGGTGCATGCATTTCATAAGCTACTGGAGACAACAAATAGAGGGAAGTCAGGCAGGTTTTGTGACCGCGAAGCCCGTGTGTTTTCATAGTTCATTTCAGACCCTCTACAGGAAGCTAAACGAACACGAAGAAAAATTCATCTAAATTAAGCGTTACTGGTCACTACTTGTAAGACAACTACTTGATACAACTGGATGTTTTTCA
Organism: Ardeotis arabs; assembly: GCA_011801015.1. Taxonomy (NCBI): domain Eukaryota; kingdom Metazoa; phylum Chordata; class Aves; order Otidiformes; family Otididae; genus Ardeotis; species Ardeotis arabs. The sequence goes on along the minus strand of JAAGAY010088604.1, from coordinate 1,187 downwards.
ACTTTTAAATAAATTGCAATGATACCCTTGCACTTCAGAAGAGGTAGTAACTCAAACCCCAAGCTTTAATTTTTAATTAAAATACCATATGCTTTATTCAGCTTTTATCAGGAAATATCAAAAGAGATGTTATGGGAAAGAGATCTATACGAAGGAGGCAATGAAAGGCGTAGTTTACATATGCTGGCTAAGCCTTATTCTGGATGGGTCACTAAATTATTTGCATAGCTCCCATATTTCATCTTAAAATGAAGACAACTTCCATAAATACACACAATGAGGACAGGTTATAAGAACAAAAAAACCCTGTACATTATTCAGAAAAGATTAAACAACCTCCTGAGCATAACTAAAGTTTGATACAGATAAATGTCAGTGTAAAATCAGGCTGTACTTTATTTTCCTACACATGAGGGAAAAAAAAATAAAAATAAAAAATAAAGCCATTAGCAGTTTAAACCAGAACATAACAATAACAAAAGAAAGACGTGCTGCTGCTTTGTTTTGTGGACCAAAAAAAAAACACAATAAAATGAATAAAACTTGCTGGAATACTATTCTTTCTCTCACACAGATCATC